>JAOVYX010008951.1:0-34788 GCA_035668315.1 Drosera spatulata | reverse complement strand
CCCCCCCCCCCCCCCACACTTGGACTACATGAGCATAAACCATACGCACCTGATAAAGCCATGAAGGGGTTTAACAAGCCATGGAAATGCAGAGAAGCCGGATATCTATGAATGTGTTAGAATCAGGAAAAAAGGTTTCCAGTGTAGATTGAAGGATAATAAGGCAACAATTGACTATATAGTACACGTACATCATCCCACATGCTAATCCTTATTAACCAGTTAGTAAAGGATCTAAATGAAGGTTATCCTTGAAGTAAAAGCTGACAGCAAGTCTTGAGAGTCCTAAAACACCCTGTACAAAATACACCATAGCCACGGCAACAGTATCGGGAGACATGTCAACCCCAAACAATTTTAACGCTCTCTTCGAATTACTGTTGTTCCATGGGGGGTTCCTAATAGAAGCGCCTTCCTCATCTTCCAATTTAGTGGTCAGCATGTCTCCTCTTCTTGTGCCTAGAAACAGAATGGTAGAAGAATTATTACAAAAACAGAAGACACAATAGAGAAATCATCTACAAACACGGGAAGCCTGTACATATTAACTCTTATATGACTTACTATGAATATTCTAACTATGAAAAAGCACCATGTTAAGACCCCGAGCAAATTCATCCATGCGTCTAATCTTGCAACAGGGTAAGACCTACTACTGTAACCAACGCTAGAAGAATACACAGCCTAACTAGCCCCGAGCAAATCAAGTAATCCATGACATTAGAACCACACTAAAGTCTGTCCCCATCTAGGAACAAATTTACCAGTTCGGCTCTATATAACGGTGACATTAGTTACCAATGAACGGAATGGTACTTGCACTCACTTCTTCAGCTGGTGAAATGCCTCTCAACACTTGGTTTCCATTCCCATTTCTCTTAACTCTCGAAGTGGATCGATTCTGTGGACTCCATGTTATTAGCGCGTCAGTCGTCACTACCAGGTACCCGCCGATGAAAGCGTGTTTCCATTAGGCTTTTCATTTCTTACGTTGTTCAGCTCTATCACTCTATGTCACTCACATCCATGCAATTTCATAAATAATACTGTATAGTGAAATATTATCTGCTTCTCAAGACTATTTTCTAGTCTAACTACTACAACTAGCCTATGAGTTGTGGCTAGGCTCTCTCTTACTTAAAATCATCTTGACTAAGAATTTGCCACCAAATTAGAGAAATGATGTCAAAGCTCAATTAGTCGTGAAAATACTGTCAGCCTTCGAGCGATGAGCATTACGTAATGACTAGATGTTTGTGTGAAAGATTTCATATCATCACATGTTCAATTCTCGATGGAAATCTCTCTCAACTTACGAGGCAAATCTAAGACCGCACACATTTCTCTCTCTCAAACTCCACGCTATACGTAGCACTCTCTTCCCAAGCCTCACATCAACCTCTGCATTTAGCCTCAAATCATATCAGCCTCAACAAGGAGTTGATGTTGAAGAATACGATTCAAATCAACCAAAACATTCGCATCAAAATCAATCGAAACAAGCACAACCAGCTAACACTCACAACCAAAAGCCACCAAATCATCAACCCTAACTACACACAAAACTCCAAAACCAACCTTTGACAGAAGCAATCAACGGCTCATCCTCCTATCGCGGCGAAGCGATGAAGGCATGGCGACGGAGACGGACATCTCAAACTCCGGCGGTTCCAGCAGGAATCCACCGCCGGTTATTCTTCCGATCCTCGCTGCCGGTAGCCGGCGACGGCGGCGGAATCGAGGGGAATTGAAATTGGATTTGGGGGAGAGAATTGGAAGAAGGAGAGCCGCTGAGGAGAAAGGTGAGGACAGAATGTGAGAAATGAGTGGATCCATGAAGAGCAAAATGGGCTGGTGAAGTGCGAAAGTTGTTCGTAGGGTGGGAAAGTCGGGCCTGCAAGCAAACAGGCCATTACAAACGGATGAGAGTCTACAGACATATGTGACATGTTCATGAGATGTGGGTTTTTATTATTTTTTTCTTCTTTTCTCTTTTTTTTTTTTTTTCCCTTTTGGGAAGTGATGGGACGTGGATTTTGAAAGAGAGATATGAGTCCTGAATGTTCGGAGGGGTCACTACTCGACTGTGATAGTTCGTAGGGTTATGAGTTCTGATTATATTTTGCTTTTCGCCTAGATGAAATTTTCTCTCGGAAGGTCATAGATGAATTTTTTTTCTTAACGTTCACACTGTATATGTTGTGTTACTAGTAAACATGTTCTACGTTGAAGATTAAACATGGTACATAACCCCTTTGTTTATAATGAACAGAACATAATATCAATTATTTTCTTCGTCCCATGATAAATATAACATATATGTATTTTGTATTATTTTATACGTATATATATGAGTGTCGTTTTCATATCAAATCACGTTTGATCGTCCTGTAACATGTATTAGGTTAAATCACGTGATTTACATAACCATTGATGTTTTACGATAAATTTATCAAAAAAAACTACGTTTGATCGTTTTTATACACGTGTCAAACTTTGCATCGACATTTGTAACATATCAAAATGATGTATCTATTGTGGGATGGAGGGAAGATAAAATAAACCTTGTCAATATGATATTGACCAACATGTATTATTTTAAGAGATAATTATCTATTAGTCATCAAAACCTAACATATTTACCAATTAATCATATCCCATTATCTTATTTATCAATTAGTTATCTATCAAAAAAATAAAAGACTTCAATTTCATGATATCTAATAAAAAAGACAACAAATCATTCCTTAAATCAAATAAAATAAGATCAAATGATAATCAATAAAATAAAGATGAATTTTTGGTAAATAAATTTTAAAAAATAAAACCTATTAATAAAATACACTTATTTTAAACATATCTTTTTCTACTTCACCGTATTAATAAGAAGATAAACTTTGTCGATATAATGAATACCAAAATGTCGAAAATCATGACACAATCAGGTGCGCTATTTCATGTTGGGAATATGATGGCAGTCGCGATGATGACGGCATGGTGGATTGAAGTCGACGTCGTAACGAATATATGAAAATAATATGTGAGATGTTTTTTTGATTTGAACCAACGATAAAATCTTAAAATTAGGTTAAATAAAAATGAAAAGAGATATATGAATGGATTGTTATAAGGAAATAGTCATAATCGTATTTTTTCTAAAAAAAAAGAAGAAAAAACAAAATGATAAAAAAAAGTTTCTATGGACAATAAACACTTAAAATAATTACATTTCCTTATTTTTTATATTTTTAATTTTTCATATCAAATCCATCAACATTATCGAAAAATACAATAATTAATTAAAATATATCAAATTTAATATATATATATATATATATATACATGGGACATGTTAGGTTAGTAATATAAACTGTGCAGTATGTCACGACCGCGGCCTCGTTCTTTCCTCCACAACCAGAAATCGGAAATCGAGCTCGGGCTCTGGATCAGGGCGTTTGTCTGATGGAACTTCGGTACCTTCCTCGTCTCGTTCTAATATGGATGCTGCCATCGTTGTGTGGTTTCAGCTCCGATGCCGATCCTAATTGTGAATGAGTTACGGGTATGGGTTACTTCAATCCGACGCTGATAGTATGAGGTATGGGTAGTTTCAATTCGATGCTCAAATTATGAGATCTTCAAAACATGATTTATTGTGGGTTTTGAACTCTTTTTCCTCCTGTGCTTTTGAGTGGGGTGTTTTCCAAGATAGACATCAGGTCATAGCAAATTTTCGCATCTATGGAGGAACGCCAGTCGCCAGCATTGTAATATTGACCGAGAAACTAACATGGGTAGACTTGTATGATCGCAATGATTTAAGTATGGTAATTGAAATTGAATTATTAGATTAATAAGAAGTTATTTTAAAGGGATAGTTATATTTCATTAATTTTTGAAATAGATCGATAAAATATTATAATACTCTCTCCATCCATAAAAGCGAGATGAATTTTCACTATCGTTACAGGACAATCGAAACGTTGAATAATAATAATAACAATTTTGATGATAAAATGTCTCGCTGCAAAATTTTGATGGGATATTGTGTAATTTTTATTGTTTTCCATTTTTTTAAGAATTCAATTAGTTCAAAAACAAAATATAACTCTCATTAGTTTTTTATTCATCAACGTCGATTCCTCAATTATTTTTTCTCGATGGACTTGAATCGTCAATAACTATGAATTTCCTATTAAAAAAAGGTTTTTAATGCTATCATCAAAATTAGTAAGATCTTCACAAGTCACTAATTCTAATAATAATAACAATGCGTTTAAAAATTTGACACAATAGGATCACACCAGATCGCAATTGTTTCTGAACCAGGTCCAGTTAAACCTAAGAGCAGAACTTGTGCTCTTCGATTCACAGCCTACCATCACGTCTCGTCTTTCAAGTTCTTCCCAATGGAATCTCCAAAATCCATGGTTGAATTCGTGATAAAGCATGGAGCCAAAGTATGCTTGCATCATTGCCTAAGGGCTGGATACAAGGACAAGTATCATTTATGAAAACTGCGTTGTTGAGAGCTGTTCTCGCTGTCTCCTCTGTTGGGATAAGCTTATAGCTTTTCCTCTCGCCCTTGTTAGTGAAAGAATCAAGGATAACCTAGACGAGAAGAACCATATGAAAAACAAAAATTAACGTGGAGAAACCCTAACACCGGAAGAAAAACCCCACAAGAACACCATCGCAATTGCGGTAGTAAATCACTATGAAGATGAACAAGTGATTACATAGCCATCACAAATCGTAATAGATCACCAATCCAAACCCTAATCTTCTTACATGATAAATCCGAAACAAAGATATATATATTGGATCTCAAACAAAAACAGATTGAAAAAGATAATATTTTATCAGATGTTGATTTAACCGTGTCCGGACGCGCAGACCAGCTGCGTCCGGGCTCTTTGAGCATCCTCCCGAGAAGCAAAGCCTGCGCCCGGGCGGTTTGACTCAAGTCACGAGACCATGATTTCATCAGCATCCTACCGCGTCCGAGCATGACATTGCACTACGTTCGGACGCTTTGATATTTGACCTGAAACGTCCTCAAAGCATCCACAACTTCTTTGTTTCGACTCCCACGGGACCTCCGTACTTAGTGAGCGATGCGCACATTCGTCGTGAAGGATTCGACAACCTCAACAGTTAGCCTATCAGCCCTATTCTCAGTGTTCTCGGGGCTCCTCTGTTAAGATCTGCTTCATTCTTTTCTTAGGTAACTGTCGATACGCTTCCCATGTTATGGTTTAGCTTTCATCGGCAGTCTCCCTGATTACTTCATGATGCCAAATATCGTCTACATACTCGTCATTCCTATTTTGTGAATTTGAACAAAATTTTGTTCTGGCAGAGGTGAGAGAGCTTTCTGCTGCAAGGAGTGGAGATAGAGAAGCTGATGTGGAGCAGTCTCATCAACTTACTAAAAGGCTTATGATACCACATTTTTCTCAACAGCAATGCAGCTGGAAGATAAACTAGAAGCTCGCGAATCACTGTCAGGTTCAACAAGGTAATCACGTTGTTATAAATTGCTGACTGTCTGAAATGTCTGGTCATTGATCGATTCTTTAGAAGTCGGGCATAAAACCCCAAAAAGGTGATAGTCATTTCACTGAAACTAGACTCGCTTCTTTTTTCTTGATAATTTGCTTCAATCGTATAGGACTTGAAGAAAAGAAAGTTTGTGCATTTGCTACCGGTTTTTTAGATTTTGCTTGCTGCTGTCAGACGATAATCTGTTTACTAAGTTCGCAAGAGAACCATAGCTACATCAAAAGTTCTTTTTTTTTCCCCCTGCAAATGGAAACAATCAATCCATCTCGGTTACATGACCATCATACAAAAGTGGACCAAGCGATTTATTAGTACCTACTTTTACCAAGCCTGGAAAGAATAAATGCACACACAAACATGACTCTCTTACATATACATAAGCAAACATAAACGTCACGAGAACTAACAAATGCTCATGATAGTACAGAAGGCTCCAACGGTAATCTGCGAGTCTCTTAGATACTGGAGAACATAGCGCATAATGCTAACACCGAAAGTGAAAATATCATCTTAAGGGACATCTTGTTGGAGCTTCCATCTGATAAACCGGTGTCTGTTATGGGTGTTGTCGTCGTAATGCCACTTCCTGCATCACGCACACTTTGTATAAAATATTCATGTTTACTCATGTCTCAATCTTTTGAAAATGTAAGTGAAGATAACATATTTAATTTCTACCTGATGAAGCAGGGCTAGGAGATGCTGCCAATCCTGTGGGAGAACTTGATGGGGATGCGACTGTAACGTAAGTAAAGCAGATTAGTATTGAAGTAGTAAATTTGTTGGCAATGACTGGGCCGTGATGCTTGATATGGCTTTTTGTAGATTACTGCTGTGAAGCCTTGTGAGGATGAGAGATCTAATAAATTGGCATATGTACTGCTGAAGGGCAATGGGTTGCACAAATTAAAAAATGTCGCATCATTGTCCGTGGATATGAAAGGTAGTGGTATCCAGTAATTCTTAGGTACAGGGATGGTTACATTCTAAGCCTTTCCATTTCTTTGCCGATAGCAAGTGCTGCGAACTACGGCTCTTTGATCATAGAGGGTTTGTCGGTTTGTCCTGTAACATTTGCTGTGTGCGAGAGTTCCGTATAAGAGTGCTGGAACCATGAGTGGCTAAATTGCTACTTTATAAATTTAACTATACTTTTTTCTCATGGGACGATGTTGAGTGAATTTTTTTTCCAAAAACGTGTTTTCCTGCATAATTCCTGTATCGATCTCTATTTTTCTAACCATGATTGCTTGTAATCTGTCTAGACTGAAGACTCTTACGATTATAGTATGCATAGTTACCTTTGTTACATTGACTGACAGCCGGAGTTGTGACCTTGCAATCAGCAGGCAAAGCCAGAGCACGAGTTTGATTGACACTGATACCCAAGGAAGCAGCGCCACCATTAAGAACCTCGCACAAGCACTGAGCCTGTGACTGGACTACGGTAGCAAGCTGAGTGCAGCATCCTGATGATGGGGTAGAGGTGTTTCCAGTAATGAAGTTGAGGCATGGTGACAAGCTTATTAACACAGTGGTGCAACTCGATGATGACTGAGCCATCGCCCCAGCCCACAACATGCTCACCACGACAAATCCTAGGACAACCAAGGTCTTGCTCATCGCCATCTTCTCAAGGCTATAATGTCTTTATCGTGGGAGATGGCGTTTTGGAGACTTTGTCGAAGAATTTCAAAGGTATGATAGATGAGTTTCAATATGCTTGGTGTGGATATCTAGGAACTTTTATGTTTAGGAGATTTATAGGGAATATTACAAGTAAAAGAGCTGGCTGACAGGGTCATGTGGGTAACCAACTCCTCCTAATCTTCCAACTAATCCTTTTTGTTTTGACATAAGTTCTAGTATTATTCCAGGGAGCTTTTCCGGGTCAGTCTAAGCTGAAGAATCAAGGAATGATGTGGATAACTTGTTTGAAGTTTTTATATGATTACTTTTTCTGGGTATTACTTTTCGTTCCGTCCTGGTCGTTGAAACGAGAAACTTTAAGGTACAAATGTGTTGGGAATGGACTGGAAGAATTTGAGCATTTCAAAGTTTATCCCGTGTAAAGCATGCTTTTGGAGACGTGACCCTCGAGAAAATTATGGTGGAGTGTTTACATTGCAGCTTCATTTGGACTAGCAGATTATCCATCTATTGAGTTGCAGTTGCGGGCTCCTACATACAATATCCATGAACTCCGGTTGATTTGCCGTCAAATATGCAAGGTCTGTTTCTTTCTTTCTTTTTGCTTGAGGAGTTAAAATTTGATCCTAAGGTTAACATGCTTGGTTTCCGCTGCAATTATGAAAGCAAGATTAAGGCATTATTAATCAATGGAGTGACAGCGTGCTGGCTTTAGCTTGTTTGGTTACATAACCTAAAATTAACCATCATCTTATAATAGTCCAGCTTATAGTTCATTTATCCTCTTTCTTGAGCATAGAGTTTTTTATATCCTGTTTTGGGTTAGCTATTAGCCTATTAAAGCATTAAAGAAGCTTGGTGTTTGCGCCCGTACTATGAGAGTGTTTCTCATGTTTTATATGTCTTTATGTCTGGAAAGTCTGACTCAATGATAAGTAATTTTTTTTCTAACCATGTGGGGGAGTCGAACACTACTTGTGGGTATCTGGAGCTTCATGAAATTTCTAATGATTCTTGTGACAACTTTGTTTAAATAGTTGTTCACTACCTTTTGAAGTCCTTTTTCTTCTTGGAACGCCCCTCGGATAAACTTGAAATGGACTCATGCATTCTTACATGCACATATTTGTCATCTGATAACCTAGGCAGTAACTACAGGGTGTAAACCCAATTCAGAAAGCAAGAGAAAATGCTGAGTGCTAGTTACAAGTAGTTGAGCTCCAAATCCAATCCAGAGCTACCAACAATGGCTTCATCCCCAAATCTATAAATGCTAACAAGCTCTTCTTGCTCAAACACCAAACAAATTATATCATCCCTTCTCGTTAAGGTCTTCGATTAAGCACATAAAATAGCCAAAAGAACATAGCAATGGATTTGCTCAAGGCATCTCTTCCCTGTTTTCTAGCTCTAGCACTAGCGGTTCTCATAATGCAGACTAGTTGTCAAGCACGAGTGGGCTCCTCCTGTTCTTACTCGATGCTCACCACGCTCACACCATGTATGAACTTCCTTGCCAACAGCACCGCCAATGGAACATCACCGACTTCTGAGTGCTGCAGCGCACTTGGATCATTCATGAGTAGTGGAACTGATTGTCTGTGCCAGATTGTTACAGCAGGTGTTCCCTTTAGCTTGCCTATTAACAGCACCACCTTGGCTCTTTCCCTCCCCAGGGCTTGTAACATGGCCGGTGTTCCTCTACAATGAAAAAGTAATGTATCCTACTTTTTTCTCGGAATCAAAATGGTCTTGCATGAGTCATGACGCTGTGGCTGATTATGTTTTTTCTGTGTTGCTGCAGCATCAAGCCCTCCTGTAGCCGCCCCAGGTTTTTTCAGTATCTATGATTTCTTATACATAAACTAAGATTGGATCTGTCATCTATTTGCTGACATAGAAACCTAGAAGTGCTATCATAACTCATGTTCTGGGTATATTGGAGTTGCGAAACAACTAATAGACAGATGTGGTCACAAGGTGCATTAGGATTTCGATCACATAGCTGTGTTAACCTTTGTATTCCGTGATGAAGAGAAGAGGTGCAATGTACATGAAAATGATCTGTCAAGTTTCAAAATCCTCCTGCTTACTATAGCGGATGACATTATGCAGGTCCAATTGCCTTTAGTCCTCTTGCTGCCGCTGCACCTGTTGCCGGTATACCTGTCGTTGCCTCTCCTCCCACTGGTATGTAAAATATGTTCAATTTTTTTGCTAAATGGCTTTTGTCTATCTTTCAAGGGACACAAGGTACTGAAACCATTTTCTTCACCATGATCTGCAGCAAGCCAGATTCCTGCATCAGCAGCACCCTCACTATCTCCTATATCAGACACAACCCCAACTCTTACCCCGCCATCAACTGCACAAGGTAATTCGATTGGGACATCGTCATCAGCTGCAACGGCCTCCTTTAGTCTTCTGATGCCATGTTTCATGTTGCTGTCCGCCATGGTGATCACCAAGTATTCTAAGAATTGTCCTCATGTATACTGTATAAAGTAATTCTTTCTCTAGGTGAGATTGTTTTGGTTGGATGTTTCTTTTGGTACTACTAGGAAATGATTCGCAGTTTGTTATTCTTCGGATGAGCATCTTCTATTATGATGTATACATGGTTTTGAGTGCAATGGTATTTCATGGTTATATTTTACATGATGTCCTCGACCTCCTTCGAAGACAGGAACTTGTATCCAAATAGATTGCTCTCTCGATGAAGGAATAGACTTGGACAGGTGCTTGAGCCAAGATGGAGACCATCTCGCCCTTGATCGTTGCTGCTGAGCGCTATCCCGAGCTACACAAGCTGGTTTTCAGTGTTTGTGCTCCATACTATTATCGGTGAATAATCTACATTTGACTGTCCTGATCCCTTCATCACCCTTGGCTAGCTGTGCTATTCAAGTGCCTTCTCTCACCCTTTGTCGAGGTAAATGCTATTCTTTCCTGCTAGAGTCGCTGAGTGGTTGCTTCTCGCCAGCATTCTTCAACTTCTTATTCTGTTCAATCTTCAGTTGTTTTGTGTATACACATAAAACTATTCATCTTGTGCTGCTTTTTGTCTCTTGACGCACTTGCACCAATGCCTATATGGTTTCCTGTCGAACTACCCAAGATGCTGCCGGAACTTTCTTATCCACCACAGCGTGTACCTCTAGAACAGCCACCGCTGGCCAAGATCCTCAAGAATTCGATCATGACTCATGACTCTACTGCAGAAGAACAGAAGCCACACTTGGGATTAAAGCACAGTCCAAGGCTAGTTGTATCCGAGATAGGAAGTCTCGAGTCATCCGCTGAAAAGGAGGCTATAACTTCAGTCCTTGGAAGTCTGATGATTTTGTTAGCAGTTTCTTCATGGTATCTGCTTGCTTAGTTTGCCTATGCTTCTTGGGCTTATAGATGTAGCGGCCATTAGTCATGAAGAATGTCTTTGGAAACAACTTCTTGTTGAGGTGATTCAGTTCCAATTAATCAAGCTTGCTGTCTTTTCATTGAGCATATTTTTGGCACATTACTCTTCTTATCCAAGCAAAGGTAGAAGGTTTGAAACCATTCGATTTGCTACAATATCGTGTAGATTTATCTACAACATGCCCAAATCTTCATATACGCATTGATTTATCCAATTACTAATGATGTGACAAGTCTGGATAATAACAAATTCTCATATTTTCATTATACTGTATATATCATTTCATCTCATGTTCTATATCAAAAAAATAAGAATTTTATAAAAAAAATTAGGTTAATTTATTATGTATTTAGGATTATAATTAGCTGGTTAAATGACCATGACCCAATAAATATTTTGCTAAATCAAGTTCGAGACACATATCTTGATGATACTTTCTCCGTATCGATACTAGTACTTCTATAAACTTGTATCAAACCCTAGTGGCTTCTCTCGCAAGCCAAGCAGTTTCCCGCCATTCTCACCACCGCTCCCAACAACAACACTCACTTCACCACATTTCCCCCAAAACCACCGCGCCACCACCGCCACCACCGCCAATGGCGACCTCTCCATTTCCGATCACTCTCCTCCTTGCATTCTCCTTCGTCCTCCTCGCATCCTCCCTCCCACTCCCACTCTCTGCCCCGCCACCCCTCCCCTCACCACATTCCCTGCCGCCATCGTCCACCGCGACTCGTTCCATTTCCTGCGCGGACAGCCTGCTCGCGTTCTCCCCGTGCCTCCCGTACGTTTCCGCTCCGCCGAACAACGCCTCGGCCTTCCCTGACTCCACCTGCTGCAGGTTCGTCTCCCGTGCGATCGACTCCGGCGACGTCGTCTGCCTCTGTTACGTGGTGAGGGATCCGTCGATGCTTGGGTTTCCGGTAGATGTGAGGAAGGTGATGACGCTGTCTTCGATTTGTAGTAGGAGGAGACGGCATCGGAGTTGGAATGCATCGGTCGCTTCGATCTGCTCAGGTATGGAGGATCGAGAGTGGTTTTGGATTTGCTGTTGTATGATTCGGTTGTTGTTGATCTGGTTTGGTTTTGTGGATCGATTGATCGTTTTCTTGAATTTATGCGGTTCGGTTGCGGTTAGGGTTTCAGTGTTTGATGGCGTTGTGATTTGATTGATGTTAGTTTGAACGGAGGAGTAGATTGAGAGATGAATGTTATGTGAGTGAGTTTGTTGTCGATGAGTAACGCTGTGGTGTGAGATGAAGTGCGGTTAGGGTTTCTTGTGATCCGTTTGTTGTTTCTGATTCTTGATCTGAGATGAATGTGCCTCGAAATTGAGAAAGACGTTAGCATAGAAGAAATTATGCATAGGAATTTGATCAAATTTAGTCCTTGATGAGATAGCAAAGGTTGTTGATGAAAAGGTTCTTGGTGATCCAGGGAGCATGAGTCATGTGCTATAAGGTTGGTTCAGTAAAGATATTCATTGAGGCTGGTTAATGAAAAGGCACAAGGTAGTGTCCATATATTAGTAGTATCGCTTCAGGAGAGTTGATTAGGAGTGTCGATTCAAGAGTGTCAATTCAGGAATATCGATTAGACCAGTAACTCTACAGTGTCAACTAACAACGTCTATTTAGGACTGTCAACTTGTGGCGTCGATTGAGTGTCCATTTGGAAGTGCCGATTAGGAGTGTCAAGATGGCTATAATCTTTTTGTTTTGATGGGTACTTTCCCTTTTCTGATTGCTGGCTTACAGTTTCACTGTGTCATAGAGTATCAAGAAGATGTGACCAACTCTAAAATGATTAGCATTAGAGCTTTCGGGGAGAACCAGGTATTTCAAAAATGACTCTGGACCGGCTTCTGTGATAGGGGGGCCCAATCTTCTAGCCGGCTAGGGAGATGAGATCAGGGGGTATACGCTTCAAACCCAATACTACAAGAATGACTGATCAGAAGGTTTTCATTTTTCCTGTATGACAAAATTATAATTGGTTGTAGGATGAACAATGAGCAATTAGTGCTGAAGTTAGTTACGCCATCTCAATTCTCAGATCATGATGAAATGCTATGCTTTACTCGGCCATGCTTTGCATACTATGGGCAATTCTAGTTGCCTTCTCTTTTTCACCAACTAATAACGTGTTAGATTCCCATGCATTGAGTTTTGACACATGTGTTCAGTGCTAAGGAGTAATTCATGATGGAAGAGCTTTATTTCTCGAATCGAGCACGCCAAAGCAGCATTTTATTAGTACTGGAAATGGCAGCTGATTATATTTCGTGTTGTGCAGGTTTGAAGACATTGTCTCCCCTCCAAAGCCCAGGTGATGGGTTTCTCAACCATACTGATGCTGGTAAGCTAGTAAAGTATTTTCCTATTCAGTTAATATAATACTGGAAGTTTGGAATGCTGAGCATGTTTGTTCCGGGGTCTCAATTTCTCTGATCATACTTATGAACAACCACCCCCTTCAATGTAAGATAACCGTGGATTCCGAAAACCTGTGATATGTAACCATGCTTTGTCTTTGCCAATTTGCAGTAAATCAAACTTCTCCTCATCCAGTGACAGCTCCGGCATCTAAAGTGCCTCATGGTGCTCCTGCTCCAGTGTCTCCACCTTTGGCCTCTTCGGAGGAAATATCTGATCTGTCATCAGCAACAAGGATCAGAGGCATGAGTAGCTGGTGTTCTCTGTTGAAAGGGATATTCATCTTGGTCTTCGCTTCAGCTCCAGCTTCTTTACCTCTCTGAAGCGACGATACATCAACAAGATTGCCTGGGTGATTCCGGTAGAGAAGACATCGCTACAGCAACTTTCAGCATGCACGCGAGTGGATAGCTTCATCTGGAAGCACTGCTTTCAGACTACACTGAACAGAGTTAGTCACAACTGCGAGGCTCTTTCTTCTGCCATAATGGCTGTCCTCGTTTCCTGAATAGCATGTTCGACGTAGGAGGTAAATAGATAAGACACAAATATCTCCTGTGTTCTTTCTCTTTCCCTAGTGTAATGGGTGCATTTTGTTCTCTTAGGCATTACTCCCTCACATTGCTTTGGATCCCCAAAGGGAAAAGTTCCTGTCGAATTTTGTCGTTCTTGATAGGTCTACCAGATCAGATTCTATGACTGATCACTTCTGATCTTTCAAGGCCTTATCTTATTTGAAGGTACTTGCTGGTTTTCAAGCTTAATGCGCATCATCTATAGTACAGTCTCGAGCTAGAACAGTCATGGCAGTCTTCTTATGGTACAGATTATATCTAGGAACCAGTCACTGGTTTTCAAGCGTAATGAGCATCATCTATAGTACAAGAAAAGGTGGAACCTGGTGCTTTCTCCAGTTTATCATAAGAAGCAAAATCTCGATAATGCAGAGACCAAAATTATGGATTGCTTTCGACTTTTATTTGGGATTGCTTGAGTACATAGCATGCCATAATCAAACATGCAGCATTCCTCATATCTGAGGACTATTTAACTGAAATTAATGGGTGGAACACGCCTCCAAATCTCATATTCCACAGAACCGCCAACATATGAGCTCATCAAAATCCAACAGAAACAAACCCTGAATATTAAGAGGATAAACTGGCACTCCTACAACCTGAGCCACCACCAAAATGGCGACATTTCATGCTCTGCTCCAGTAGCACATAACAAAGTGATGCAGATGATCCCAAATAATAATTGAACTAATATTCTCATCCATAAATTCGATACCACAAGTAGAAGGCACTAAAAACAAGTGTACCAAAAGATATAACAGTACAAATCTCAACTTCCACTTTCAGAAACCATAGTTAATCGGAACCAAGTATTCCTAAGAGTAAAGAAGGGAGACAAGATACACACTAGGCTGCAGCAACAACTCCAGCCTCTTTGATGGTTTCACGCCAGGCATACTCCCGTGCTCCATCCTTGTCAACAATCTTGATCACAAAGTTTGGAGGAGCCACAACAAGCCTCGACCTAATCTCCACTATGCACTTGTCAACCAGGTCAATTGCTTCCTCAAGGGACATGCCGCTGTGGTAGTGCCTATCCATCATGGAAAGGGAGAAGTAGGCCCCATAACCGAAGGCCGCCTTGTCGACCTTGTGAAGAGTTGCAATGTAATCGATGAAGTAGAGGGATGGTCCGATGTCCTTGTCATATCCAGCCAATAGGATGTTTACAGAATACGGGTTCTGCAAAGGCAAAGAATGAATTAGCAGAATAAGACATCGGGCATAATCCTTTTTTCATGAAAAGACCAATTAGGTGAACTCTTGCCCAATCACAGCACAGTAATACTGAATCAAACGGAAGAAACCAACGTATTTTTCATTGCGCGTCAAAGTTCGAAAGGAAGTTGAGCATGTGCAAGTTAAGAAGGAAACCCACACAACCATTAATAAAAGTTTCTTTAAAAAATAAAAAAAAAAAGACATTCTTCATCAAGAATGAACAAACAAATCCAACAAAAGCAAAAAAAAGAAAAAAAAAACAAAAGAAAAAAGACCACATAGGTTAGAAGTACTGGATCTAGTGTCCAAAGCTCATGTTTACAATGAGGTCTAGGTGAAAAAATATTCATACATAATCTCAGACCAGAGAATGCATGTTTCTATTATAAAGGCGTCAATCACATGGTGGCCGAAAGAAATCTGAGGCTAAATTGCCAGGGCTAGATCGCATTGTGGATTACTTGCAGGGCTTCCCTTTACCTCAATGGAGGTGCAAGGTAATGGGGTAGTCAGGACAGCATGCAGAAAACTAACTGTAACTTTGTACTGTTCAAATCACATCAAATAAAGAAATTAATAAAACCCATGTTAGAGTTTTTCGGCAGCTTATTGTAGTAGAAGTCTACGACTATAACTTCCGTGACCCATCCTATGGGAACCACATTCAAGCAAATTTGGGCACCTCAGCTAGAAGCAAACTTGACCCTGTATTATTACCAAATCCGTAGACCAACCCAAATGATAACAGCAAGAGCTTCAAAATTGGTGGCATTGTCTCCAAGGATGTAAAATATGTAAATTGAGAGTAAAAAAATAAAAAATGAACATGGCCAGAGTTGAACCCAGGTTATTTTCCATATTCAAGCTGTGAATTGCTAGGCTGCAATTTATAACACACAGAGCAAAGCATGGAAAGAACGTAGCACAACAAGTAAGGCCAATAACAACTCTCCTGATAGAAACCACACCCAAAGAAAAACTGTCATAAAGAATCATGCCCAACATAGACAAAAGAAGAACTTGGATCTTTCACTCTGGCAACCACAGGCCCAGCATTACCAGACATGACACACAAACCTTAGTTGGAATTTACTAGACAAGCTTACTGAAGAACTTCCCAATCCATACAACATTCCATCGCACTCCTATCCTTGAACCATTAGTTTCATCCAAACCCTCGAACTAAACTATTTCTATCACCAACTTATTTCACACCATTTCTTCTAGCTTAATAACCGAAAAGAAACAATGAATGAAAAGAAAAAACATTGTACCATAATCACTCTTTTTAGATTATAATATAAGATTTTACTCCTTACCAATACTTGAGAAAGTTGCAACAATTTCATTACACTATATCAGATTTGACATCTCAATTTAAATGCCTGAACATGAAGCATTTTCACTCGGCACTTGCTAATATCAAGTAGTTCAAATAACATATCATCCCTCGCAGGAATTCACAACATTCTCCACAACTTTAATATCTTATATCTTCAACAATGAATAGAGACTACCCTATACGGGGGCAACACCACCAGCTCACAACAGTGAACTTACAGTTTACAATAACAACAACAAATCAAGTTTTTATCCCATCAAGTGAGGTCGGTTACATAAATACGGCATCGTCATTTCAATCTGCCATGTACATTATCTTCTGTAAGATTATGATAGACCATATCATACTTCAAGGTTTCCCTCATGATCTTTTTAGGTCTCCCTCGTCCTTTCTTGCCATGTGTTAACGCTCAAGCTTCACATCTCCTAACAGAAGCTGTGACTGGCCTGCATTTCACATGACCATACCAAGAGACAAAATAAATCTATGTTGGCCAAATCAAAGAGCGCTTCCTCGATAAATTCTTAGTCTTTGAATAGATCATATCATTCCATGAGACACAACCCACATTCCCGTCCCATGCAGATAACAAGAAGTCGATACACAGACATTCACATAAAATCAAAAGCTCGCGATGCAATTGAAACAACAATCATGTACCAAATCAGCCAAAGACCAAACGAGCAATCCAACAATTCAAACCCTAATCTGAATCCGCAATTCCAACCCAACCCAACATGCAAAATCTCACTCGACCCACAAATTAAAAATCAACCACCAAAAAACCGCTGATCTCAAAAATCAAAGCTTGATAACAAACCAAGAGCGACCTTTCTAAGCGCTGTCGCGAGCTCGCCACGAGTAAAATTCGCCGTCGCAGCAGTAGTCAAGGGAATCCCGTTCCTGAACTGGTACAAGGCCACGTTCTTCTGAATGTACTCCGTGAACTGAACCCTAATTTTCACAATCACCACAACAACAATCAAATCCAAAACACAGATCAAATCTCGTTACTTTTTTTCAATCATATCGAATTGAAAGAGGATGAATGAATGGTTAATTGACTACCGGTCGCCGGGTTCGCCGCTGGCACCGAAGAGTTTGTGCGAATCGAGAATCATGACCTTGTCCTCGTTCGATTTGTGGACTAATATGCTGTGGACGGCTGAAGTGTCGGCTGCTATCACGGCGAATCCGTTTCCGACGAGCCCGAATACGCACTCCATTGTTGGGGCTTTTCCGTGTTTGTGTGAGCGAGGGGAAAGTGGGGTTTGTATGGGTTCGACAGAAAACAGATCGAGGAGAGAAGAGAACGATGATGATGGCAGCCTTCTTGAGTAACAAGTTTTTTTTGTATCTGGGAAGGAAAAATAACATTTAATTTTTTTAAATTATTATTAGGTTGTATTTTATTTTTAAAAAATAATAATTTAATATTCTAAATTTTGAAAAAAAAATTGATTTTCATCGGATGACATATATTTTTTAACAAAAATATCGAGTGATATGTGTTTGTTTTCAAAATTGAAAAAGTTATGTACAAAAATCGAAAGTTAAATAAAAAAAATAGAGAATTCATAAGGTTATATAGAGGTGAAATTATTAAATCAAAACCATCACATTATTTATGACGAAATTGATTAAAAAATATATATATAAACCAAAAAGGTGAATAATCTAAAAAAACATAATGAGATGAAATTATGTATTGAGTTTTTTTTTCCTTTTTTTGTTTTATTATTATATAAATAGTCATATCACACGATTTTGATTCGTTAACCTTTAGCAAAGTGAGATGAATAAAAAAATAAATAATGTCAAGTTAGTTGTTTGATTTAGAATTTCGATACTTTAGAGTTCGACACTTCTGATCCCGCAATAAAAAAGTAAACAATTTATCACTGAATCGACTACTCTTGATGCATCTAAGCAATGTAGAGGGAAATAAATGAAGGCACTTTGATATTGTTGGTCTATGTTGGAGTTACTCAATATATATTACAGTATAATCTGTTTATATGTACCATGGAGTAGCTATACGAGAAATGATTAATCAATGCGCGGCTCCATGTATGTCCGATTTCCTGGTTTATGAAGAAAGTATCCATGAAGAGAGTGCAACAGTTCAACGAGATCTCCAATCTTCTTCAAATCACAGCACATTGCGAAGTGCTCCAAGCCTCCAATCCAACAACACAACCTCTACATCGGATGAAAACTGATACATGATACACCAAGGGCAAGAAAGAAGCTAGTATTACACGCAAACATCGTTTTATTTATATCAAAAGTTTTCAGGACTGTCATCCAGTTGTTTCTCATCCTCGATATTAACCTCCAAAATCTCAGGAACCCTCTGCCTCAAGAAGTTGGCAAGCCTCTCGACAACCATGGAACGCTTATGCCAGAACCTCCCTCTCAACCTGATGATGACAAATGGACCATCTAATTCAGCAAGCTCCACTTCTCCCGTTATCCCTACACTCTCGTCAAAGATCTGAGCTAGCTCGATCCGTGCTTCTCCTAATGCTCTCCTCACGTTATCTTCGGTCAGGTCGAGAGGGTCCCCCCAGTTTCCCCCTTGGCCCGAGGCAGCTGGACCTGTGGTTGGTTGCCCCAAGCTGGAGGCTGCTGCAATGTCTTGCCTTCGAGTGAACATTTGATGTTGTTTACTTGAAGCCATCCTTTTTACGTACGAGAGTGGTGCATTTGTTTGGGTTATTGAGGTGCTTCGAGTGAACGGGATCAGTGGATATCCTATTCTGCTGATTGGACAGCAACATCGGCCAAGAAGAAGCTCCATTGATGTTTTCACTTTTCCCCTCTACCAAGTTCGACCCTGTGGAAAGGGAATTCCCAGTCCTGTCACCCTCAAGGTGCTAACTAGCACACCTCAACCTAAAAAGTTTTGACAAATTGTTCGGAGACGAACATAAAATAAAATAATTCCTGTATTATCCATGATTATGAGATGTTCCACAGAAGTTTTTCCAGAGTCACAGAACAAGTGTGGCTCTCCACATTATTAAGTTAAAAAAACTATTAGATACAACAAACAAAAAACGTAAGTTCCAGTGGTGGAATAAATTCACAAGTGATAGAAATCTTGAGGGCAGAAGCATAGAGATGCCATGCCACAACTAGATGGCTGGATACAGAGTGAAATTCATACAGGAAAATTCACAGCAAACTGAACCAGGGGCAAAGCTGGGGCGATACCCCAAAGGGATTGCAATTGAGCCTAAAATCGCAATATTCGTGCTGTGTACCCGCATACAAAATGCATGAACTCCTGGAGAAGGGAATCTAGGAACTTGACTGGGAACTTCTCAAGAATCAGATTGGTAGCAAGAGACCAGATTGCCTCTTAGGGGCTGAATATCTTGGTCCTGATCTATAGTGCAAACAACCCATTTCATAGAAAACTAGTTATAGAAACAACCGTAAGGAAATTTCTTTATGACAAAAGGTAGGAATCCCAATTACAAAGTTCCTGCCCATATTCATGTTTAGCTACGTAAAGTAGTCTTGCATTCTAGAATTTCAGAAGAGGACTTAAAATGTGAATGACCCTTATTCTCAAGACGACAAAAGTATCTGAAAAAAGTCTTATCTTGGTATGCCCCCATGGGTTTCAAAATTAAAACCAAACTAAACTACTACCATTATGTTCTTTCTGCAATCAGTAGATTCACTATACTAACATATACCATAAAACCACATGTTCGCTCCATCGAAAACCATAGCACTACTTCTTATGCAATCAATTACAATGATGAAGAACATCCTTCAACAAAAAGTGTCACGGAATCAAGCTTGTAACAACTAAGATATTTGGACAGCTTTGATGTATCCGTCAGACAGCCATCATGAGACCAAACAACTATTCCAACTTTCAAGTATATATCAAACCCCAATAGCGTAATTGAATTGGGTAAAGCCACTATATTTTTCTCATGGAAGTATCCATTTATAAGGGATCGAGCCCGGAAAAAACCATGAGGGGACAAAGTTCCCCCAACACATGATCAATGTACTTTTCTCCCCACTTCTCCAAAATCCCACTCAAACTATTCATCCAAACAAGGTAGTCAGAATCCCGATTCCATGATACATTATATGTTCGGAATCCCTTCGATTCTACAGCGTGGACTGATGGGTGATTTTCACACGAGCACAAGCACAAACCAAACCTTAACATCCCAAATTCCATTTCATTCCTCAGTTGTTGAGAATAGGAAGAAGCTACGAGAAATTGAAGAGCAAAAGGGCAAAGCGAGAAGACTCTGATGTTACCCAATAATCTATGCGAGGCAGTCGGCCTCCTGCTACTGCTGCATTCTAGATTGGATTGCTTCAACTCTGGGCCTCCGGTTTCTTCTATCTACCGGTTGAAATTGCACGAATGATTTCTGTGTGTGTGTGATTATCTAAAGAATAAAATAGACAGATTGGTCAAGGGCTAGTTTGACTCGACCAAAACATATTCTCCCCTCCCCCAAAATATACTCTCTTCTTTCATATTATATGAAATTATATTATTTAAGAAATATTTTGATGAATTTTATTTATTGTTTTAATGACCTAAAAAAATTATGTCATTTGTGTTATTTTAAAATATATAACATAAATTATCATCAGTGTTTTTCGATAATTTTCAAAAAAAAAAATATTTGATCGTTTCGCAACGCGAGTCAAACTTCGTCTCCCCAAGTGTGATTTCCAAACTACTGTGTTTAAGTTGGAAAGCAAGCAGTATAGCATATTGATTTGGAAGTTTATCGAGATAAATTTTATATGTAAATTTATCGTGAAATATTAATTATTATAAATGGAAGAATTTTTTATAAATATCCCTATATAATTTTAATTATACAAAAATATACTATTATAATTTTATTCTCATCAAATACTTCATAACCAATGACAATCAATTACAAGATCTATTTCTCCAAATATTAAAATTACATTCAAAATTCAAATTCCTAAAATTAATTATTTTGAAATACAATATTGACTTTCTTAAGATTACGTCACCATCATGATACATCGCCACCATGATTGACATCACCACCATGATATTGAATGAAGTACTGATTGTTAAAAGTAACGTACTGATTCCCACAGGTTGACCTGTTCATTCATAATCGTTATCATATTTCTTTGTTATTGATTCTTATTGAGGAGAACACCATGCAAGCATGTACTGCAACCAATAAATAAACATATTGTGATAAAATCAGACGTATTATAATTTTTTTATGTATTCCGAACTCCTAATTTTTTTATATTTAAACATTACATGTAACGTGTTGTGAAAAATAGACGTAAGATGAATAAAAAAATATATTATGAATGTCATAAGTCTTTTTGTTGAAGACGTACTATTATGAAACATGGAGAACCTACAAAACAGAAACTCACCAGGATCACAGAGGTCATAAAACTTCCTCACATCTGCACAAATCCAACCAAAAACACAAATAAAAAAAACCTATCAGACAAATCCAAATCCACAATAATCCCAATACCCTAAATCAACAAACAGAGACCCAAAAAGGGAAATCACCAGAGGTGAGAGCATTGATGAGGCCTTGACGCCTCCCCTGAAAATCACTGGACACGTCCTTCATCGACCTCAGCACATGTTGCTGCAACAGTTCCACATCGAATGCACCAAACCCTAGATTTCATGAAGCGGAACACGGTCTTGGCGCCTCCCCAAAAAGTGGACAGTACTCCCTTTTACTAATTGAGGTTCCATTGGTGAAAGGGAGCATGGTCGAAGATGGCGTCGATGTCATGGCGACGACGATGATGGCGGAAGCCATTGCGGTTATGTTGTGAATTTTATGAGCCATCGGGAACGGTTGGTGATTATTTCATTTTTATTTTTATTTTTTCTGAAAAGCAATATTTTTTTTTGATAAAAAAATCTGTGATCTTATAAATTAGGAAATTTCGATTTAATTTAAAATAAAATAAAATTAATGAGGTATTTAATAAAAATAAAGAAGATGCTATTTATCACTTTGTGATTTATAAGAACAAAACCCATTATTATAAGTGTTATACTTTTTTTGTTTCAAAATATTTGCACAGTATTTATTTTAATATTGAGTTTGTGACGATCAAACATAATTTTTTATAAAATTATTTTAAAATATCAATTATAAATTAAGTTATAAATTTTAATCTTGTGATAATTTAAGATTTTTATGACATCATTAAAAATAAAAACAAAATTTATCGTTATAATAATTTTGAGACGGATATAATATAATAAATTTGTTGAAATATAATAAATTTTATGTGATGTGAAAGTAGAAGCGTTTGAAAAAAGATACATTCATTCATACGATGATGTAAATCAAATTTTCCATCAATAAATACACACCTTACATTTATATTGCGACGGAGGTAGGAACAAAGAAGTACCAGTGACTTGCACAGTAATACTCTGGGCTCCCAATCTCCCGGCCTAGCCCAGCCCACACCCTTCATGTTCCATCACATCGGCCCACTCCACTCAACACAAACCCTAGAATCGATCACTCAAAAACCCCCTCCTCCTCATTTCCCCCATCGCCGGCCGCCGCTGTTCTCTCTCTCCATCACCACACATCTCCGATCTCCACCAGTAAGTCCCCTTCTCTCTCTTCCCCTTCCTCATCTATCTTCATTCTCCACCGTCGATCTCACTCCCTACCCTTGGTCATCATCACCGCAGATCCGTCGAAGATGAGCAAAGGAGCAGCAGCCGCTGCGGCGAAGGGAGGAGCGAAGAAGAAGGGGACGACGTTCACCATCGACTGCTCGAAGCCGGTGGAGGACAAGATCATGGACATCGCGTCCCTCGAGAAGTTCTTGCAAGAGAGGATCAAGGTCGGCGGCAAGGCCGGCGCGCTAGGGGATTCGGTTACTGTTGTTAGGGAGAAGAGCAAGATCACTGTCACTTCTGATGACTCCAACTTCTCCAAGCGGTATAATCATTTTTTTTTTTTTTGGGATTTTGATTGGTTTGATAAGTTTTTGTGTGTGAATTGTGTGCTGAGAAAGAGGTCGATAGTTGATTTGGTTGTGCTTGGTATGCTATTGTGATGTGGTATGCGATTTTTTGGATTTGGATTGAAATAGAGAATATGTTACTAAAGTGAACACGATGTTAACTCTTTATGCTGTTAAGATACATGTGCAAATTAGGATTTGGTATTGCGTGCTGCGTGACCATGTGATTTTTTTGGTGTGTCGATTGGGTCATGGGTGACAACGTGAGAACTGGATTGTATTAGTTGGTGTATCTGTCTAGCTTTGCTTGTGTATCTCATTCGTTGACGCCTCATGATGATGCTTACAAAGCTACTAATGTCTTTTTGTTCATGGAGACAATGTTTGGTTGTCTGATCGAGAAATGGTATGACTCTGCTGGATTTAATGGGAAGTTATAGTGATGTAAAATGAATGCTTCATATGGTATGGGAAGGGCATGTGAATAGTATTTGTTGTATTCTATAGTCAGTTGGGTGCAGAAGAATTGCGGATTGTTCCATTACTGTTTTTCTGTACTGGATGGTCTGTTATGCCATGTTCTACTATAGCATGCCATATTGAAATTTGAGATGCATAAGCATCGGCACAGTCCGTCTGTGTCGATTCCCGTACCTAGGTGTTTTTGTTTTGAGTTTGCACTGTTTTTTGGATCTATTCTGTGGTCTGAGAATCTTCTTAATATAAGGAAGAAGTCATTAGCTAGATCACTTTATCATGTCCCATGTCCCATGAATGCGTGTTGTGACTTAGAATTGGACTGTTATGTGATGTAATGTGCTTCTGGTCGTGATCTTTGTTATTGTTCCTCTTGTCTATGTACTATGTAGCTGTTATACAGTTTATAAAGTGTTGGAAACAAGTGGGAAGCAAACATTGTAGGTTATTAGGAATTTAACATTTTAACCCTGGTGAAACTTCTTTTTTTTTTTTTTTTTGATCTTGGGAAATCAATCTTTTGTTGTGAATACGCGTTTCACACCATATTTCCAGTTCTACATTCACAATGTTTTGCAGAGCGCAAAACGGATATGATAGACTTCTAAGCCTTCGAACAAGCGAAGTAAAAAATTCGACTGAACAGATTCATTTGCATTTCAAGTTGCCCTAGTTCTTTGTAGATTGCTTTCTCTTCAAATCCTTACGCTTACTTTGCTTCTTTGCAGCTACCTGAAGTACTTGACCAAGAAATACTTGAAGAAGCACAATGTTCGGGATTGGCTCCGTGTGATCGCTGCCAACAAGGATTGCAATGTCTATGAGCTGAGATACTTCAACATTGCTGAGAACGAGGGTGAGGAGGAAGATTAGGCTAAGTACTCAAGCCATTTCATGCCATTTTGGGCTACAAGTTATTTTATTTTAGCTCTGTTCGTTGTACCTTACTCTGGATTGTGGCATTTCAAGGCACTTATTGGCGTTTGTCTCCCTCCTATATGCACCAATCTGTTTAAGATTTTCGAGTTCTTGCATTTGTGTTACTTTGATTCGGTCTGTTTTTCACGCATCCTAGCAGCTTCTCATATCTCAGATATGGAGTTTCAATTCAATGTTATGCTATTATGAGTGAATGGGGGCAATCGTTTATCTCTCATGTCTCGCTTCCAGAAGGACTTGTGTCTTGTGTATTGACATAATAGTCACATGAAAACCATGTACAGTACATTTGTCGTGGTTTGGAACGGTGTTTGATATTTGTGTCATGAGATACACTCAACTGCTAATTCAACACTCCTCATAGTATCAGACCCGAGTGATGTCTTCATGGAGACAAAGGTGATATGGTTGGGACGAGGATGTTGATTGAGTAGTAGTTCATTGATTGATGCACTTGCATTACATTTTGGTTATATAACCCCGACCATGGAGAATCAAACTTAACTATAGTATTAAGATTAGTGTAATCTCGTTTTTCATGATTGTATGTCTATATTTGGAGCACTTGGGTAGTATTTTGCGGGCTCGAAAATTGCGGTGAAGGCAAACAGGTATTCTTTCGGTCTTACCCCCTTCATCCTAGGCAAACAAGTATTTCTTCGGTCTTGCCCCTTCGTCCTAAAATAGTTAGGGCAGTTTGATTGGGATTTATCCACTCAAATTTTGATCTATGTCTGTGATTTTTTTCATAAAATTATGGTGATTTGTTGTATTTGTTTTAAAAGATGAAGTTTTTTGTTTTTGTTTTTCTCGTTCCATCTTGATTATTATTATTTTGTTCTTCAAAGCTCTTTCGAGGCCATCGGTCCAACAAACCGTAGATTAACAGATATCATCGCTGGCGGCGAATCCTGTGGGTTGGGAGATGGAAACGAGACACACACGACACAACCAAGTCGCTCGATCGAAGACTTCGTGCTCATTGTCTTACGAGGTTTGTGCTCGCTAATTCATGGATCTCTTCATGCTCATCCTGTCGATTATCAAACGCTTTCTTGTTCTCTTTCTATCCGATACGTACCGAGTAATCGGTTCATTTCTCTCCTGTGGAATTTTTTCCCATTAGGGTTTCACCACAAATCTCGATGGTAATGCGGATTGTGTTCCTTCCCTCTCGTGGCCTGTGTTGCTTGTTTGTGGATTGCAACAATTTATTTTACGCTAGCTCCGTGATTATTCGAAGGCAGGGTTTGCCTTGGCTGTATTTTGATAACGCGGTGTAGTCACCTTTCCTGTGTGTGCCACTTTTGGGATAACATTGTGCAGTTACAACATTTGTAGCAGGCGTAAAGCGTCTTGAGGAGGTACTGTTGTGGGTGTAAGAACACTTGCATTGGATTATGCAAAATAAATAAAATAGATAATTTAGATAACGAAAAGAGAAGATTATGTAAAAATTAAGCCTCCAACAGAATATATATCTATTGTTTATTATGTATAATAATGAAATTCTTTCATAAAGGTAATGACTAACCGTAACAAACTCTAACTAGTTAAGAATTATTTTTTGACAAGTTGCATCGCAGCAATCCCCATCAAAGTAAGCACCGAGGTCCTGCAACACCAGACAAACATGGAAGTGGAAAAAGGTGTTCAGTATTGGATTAAAATATTATTGTTACAAAGATATAGAGATTAAAATAAAGATTATGATGTAATAAATGATGAATTGAAATTCTGTAAATGACAAAAAAAAAAAAAAAAAGTGGATTTGAGAGTGTAAAATAGAGAATTTGTTGAGTGACACTGATGCAAGTGCTCTAAATGCTCGAAGCGTCGAGGGAGTAGTTTTTGAACAGCAGAACAAGTGAACTTATGCCAAAGGCCTCTCAGTTCCGTCCTCTCCTAGTTTACAGTTCTGTCTCAAACGAATGATATGGTTAATACTATACGATAGGAGGCTATCCAGGATAGCATATGAACAATCTGGATGATCTGTTTTTCTTTGTGGTGGATCGCATCCCATTTGCGATCCTGAAAGCAATCTCTAATGAGTAATATTTTACCAAAATCTCATTGACATTGTTTAATGAGAAACAAAAGAGTAGATGGGATATGGATTTACAATGGAATTCGGTCGCTCTCTGATTTAGCTTCTTACTTGTCCTAGAAACGGCACTTTTTTCGTTCTTTTGAACTTATTTTTTGGGTTTTTTTATTCATTTTACAGGTCCTGATTCAGTGTCTGGAAGCGCAAATCCCACCAGGTCCATCGCCTTCATGGATTCCATTTCCCAGTCCGTCTTGTATATAACTATGAGGATTGAGACAACACATGCTGCTTGTGCTGCCAGGAGTCCATAGCAAAGCCCTGCATATCCTAATCCCAAAACGAAGGCTAGGATTATGGCGACCGGTGTGCCTACCATGTAGAACGAGTAGAAATTGATTCCTGCACCCACACCAGGCCTTGCGCTTCCACGAAGAGCACCACACCCTGTTGTTTGTGGGCTGTTGGCCAGCTCGCAGAGCCCTATTATTGGCAATACAGCCGCTGCAAGCTCTAGAACCTCATTGTCCTGTGCAAACAGTCTTCCCCATGCTTTCCTTCCGAGTATTGTCCCTATGAGCCCAAACAATGAACTTATGAGTGCCAGACCAAGGGATATCGTGGTTGCTAAGCGGGCTTTATCTGGTCGGCCTGCTCCGAGTTCAGTGCCAACTCGGGTTGACACTGATGCACTGAGAGAAGTAGGCAGCGTGTACATCAGAGAGGTTGTTTGAATCACTATTGCTGATGTTGCAAGAGTCACTTGGGGATTGTGCAAATATCCTGCAAGAAGTGTCATGAACTCGTACCACCACCATTCTAGGCAAACTGCTAGGCAACTTGGTATAGCTAGCCCGATCAGTTTGCTCCATTCTTTTGCTGGTGACACAGATTTTGGTGGCAAATGGTGGGAGAGCAATGGCATCAATGATGATTCCTCATTTGTATGGTTATAGGACATGTAGGCTATTAAGAAGAGAAGAGTGTTAAAGCTGGTGATAAAGCCAGCAATGGCTACTCCTTGGACCCCAAGATGAAGTCCGAAACATAACAAAATGGTGATGGGGATGTCTAGTAGAACAGCAAGAAGAGTACACCACATCATTGGCCAAGTTGTCCCTTTGCTGCGAAGGTAGATACGGAGAGGATGGAGAAGGCTATTTGCAATGAGATCAGGGATCGCAAACCTACAATAGAGGCCTGCTACACGTGTGATATCTGGGTTCTGGTGAAGCATTATCATTATTGGCTCGAGGTTGAACCACAATATTGCTATGGGTAAGGAAGCAAACAGCAACATCATTACTGTTCTTCGTACCGTGAGAGTGACGATTGATATGTTACCGGAACCAAATGCCTGGCTGCACAGTGGCTCCATCCCCATGGCTAGTCCGGACAGAACCGAGTAGCCACTGATGTTGGTAAAGCCGATGGCTAGAGATCCACCTGCTAGCTCGAGGCTTCCTAACCTTCCCATGCATACAACTAAAATCATGTTCTTGAGGTATGCCACCAAACTCATGGCTGCAATGGGAAATCCGATGTCTGTTATTCTCTTTAGCTCTTCCACCACCTGCCCATACATCATTGAAAGATATTGGATATTGTCAAGGCGATTAACAACTGTGCTAGTGTCTTGTAAGTTATAAACTATCGTACCTCGGACACAGCAGGACTCCTTTGATCCTGATATGCTTCCACCATATCTGCCCTTTCTTTTTCCTTATGCTTGTTGCAGCTAGGTTGAACGTAGTGATTTCAAAGGTTTATCTTGAAGAATGGTGAAAGAGTGTTCTCTCACTCTCCGTGGGTTATTGTGTGTGTGTGTGTGTGACTGAAAGCTGATATAGAATGTTGCCATATGTGAGTTCTTATAGGGGTAGAAGGTGGCATGGTGGGACATTCCCTTTTCCTCTGTTCAAATTCCAATTCCCTGTCAGATAATTAGTTCTATGGACTAAACGAAGATTCATATTACCTACTAATGTTGTAGTGATATATGCTTCAGTGGTCCTAGTGATATTGGTGATTCTCACGATTGTCGTCGTGCTTTATGTGATTGCTCGTCTATACAAGTCTCATTGAGCTTGGTTCTTTCATGAGAAAACATTAAGCGTATGATAAGTTTCTTTCGCGTTTTTGTGTTCTCTAATCGGACATACTAAGCTGTCTAATGCTTTGCATTAGAGAATTTGGTGTACCAGTGTCCGAGGGGGTTGGTGTTTGAAAATATCGTTTAAGCGCTTTTGTTTTTCCTCAGGAGAAGTTCATGCAGAGCCGCGGTACGGCAAGCCATGTGCCGTTGTGTCGTGTCAAGTCTGTTAGCTATCAGAATAGCATCATTTATGTTAGTCCAGTTGCCGAAACGGCTTGCAAGTGGCTGCAAATTATACCAGCAATGGTCATGAAAGTGAACTTGAAGGTTGTGGCCCCTTCATGTACATCATTGAGGTTTTTCTTTTTCAGCTATGTATCTGCACAAACAAAAATCCTTTGCAGCACATGCTTTTTGCAATGCCGTCACCCTTGGATCTTTACCTCTTGAACGTAAATATCTACCACAGATATGAGCATTTTCATTTATCCTAACAAGACAACAAATCTACTAGTTACGCTATTATTCATTTTTTGTTTCTAAGAGTCATCACATCCATTTTCTGTCATCATATTTGTCACCTAAATTCGAGCATAGTATGGATTCTTTCTGTAAAACCTCTGTTTGATTTAACATTGGCTCTAGAATGTCCGTGTTGTGGACCAACAACCTTACAGTTTCGGGTGCTTTTTACTTCTACTTTCTTACTGTCCTGTTTACTGTGTTTGACACTTGTTGTCGTCTTTCTATTGGTACAGACATGAGAGAATGAGAATGACGAGGCCTGCACCCCGAACAGAAGGCGGGCTAAAGCTGAAGTTAAACCCTCTGGTCTTTTGATAATCAGATTCCTTGAAGGTAACCTTGCCTGTCTATGATCAGTGTGAACCAATGCATGTGCATCCTGTAATGTCAGTTGCTTGGTGGATAATCCTAGTCAAATCAAGTCCCAAAAAAGATCTTGTATGATAGAATTGTTGACAAATTGCCTCTTATTAGCCATATATCTTGAAGATGAGGGTTTTGTATCTTCGTGGCAAATGAGGTTGTGACAGCCATTGCTGGTTTAGTCTGTTTGGTAGGAAACCATGATGTTCCCAGGGTCTTGTCCCTCATTACACTGACCATGTCTCTTCGCGATTATGTCAATAATGTCTAAATCCTCATTACACTAAGCTGTCTCTTGCTGATTGAATCTTGGATCGGTGTTAATCGACAGCTCTTAGTGGAGGTAAATCTACTGTCATTGAGGATCCTGTCATGTCCCTAGTTGGTTCAACCCTAAATCTTAGTAAGGATATGGAGCCATAGTTATGTGTTAAGTAGTGGATAGCAACTTTATAAAGATAAAAACCGTCAGATCTTTGTTCATGGATAAGAAAATAACATTGTTAACCCGACTTAGTTTGATTAAGGCTTGGTGAACTCCAACTCTCTAGGAGGCTACCACTTAAACTTATGATGGACAACTGGCTGAGTTCTCATCGTCATATAATTACTTTGATGGGTGGAGAGGGTTTGATAGGCAAATACAGACACAAAACTCGTTTGCTATTTTATGTAAAAGGCCACAGAGCTGGTATATACCACCAATAAGGTGACAGGACTTGTTATCTTGAACAGGTGCTTTACTGTAAGTAGCACCTTGCAAATTGAACTGACTAATTAGATGCCTTTTCTTTCTATTGCCCCCACAAAATGGTGTTGTTTGCTTGCTTTTTTGTCACCAGATGCCTTTTAACTTCCTGGTTTTCCACTAGTTTCCCTTTTCTTGGTTCAGATAAATTTGTTCTAGCTGATCCATTTTCTGGAGCTTAACAGATTCGGGCCTAAAATATTAATATACCGTATAGAACTAACAAGACCATGGTTTCTAGCTTTCCCCCATATGGAGTATGGTTTGCATTCTACATAATAATGCAGTTTAGTTATTCTTTCTTGTTTGTTCTTCACGCATAATATATTGGTACACACTAATGAAGCCTGCTATCCATGTTTTGGATAGATGCCTGTTACAGTGCAACCAAGACGCAGGCCAATTCTGTAACTTGGTTGTTATGTCTAGCTTGATATGAACCATGACCTCTGAGATGAAAGTCGAATGTATGAATCAATTGGGCTACCATGAAAGAGTTGCATGGGATTGGATCCTTAGCTATTAAAGTAAGCAACACGAGGACATATTGCCACCAATAACTAGGGCTGACGCCAGTTGCGAGAGCTAGGGATTACAGGTGCGGGAGCTGGCAAAGCACATGAAGAGAGAAGGATCATGAGAAAGGCTTTCTTGCAATAGGTTGATGATATTGAGAACAGTAACTTGTTTGTACTTTGAGATCAATAGGCTTTTGTCTATGAGGGCCTTTACCTTTTCCTTGCTAGCTCGACACCATTCCCCCTTGCTCCTCTTTACTCAACAGAATCTTTCTGCATCGTCTGCTTTCACTGTGGCTTGCCAATATGATTAGCGTTTCTGCTTTTCTCTTACTCTCAGTCAGACTCCTGTCTTGTCCTCCTTGCCACCCCGTGGGGCGCACTTCGACCCTGTTCTTGTTGGTTTACTCAGAAAGGGAGGTACATCGCGTTTTTCATTATCCGTTTTGTGTCGTATCGATAATGTTGTTTCACCCCCATCAACTCCATTGCTGTTTGTGCCGTATTTCGTCGTGTAGACTTGCTGCAGTATGAGTATCAATGAGTTGATGGTGCCCTATTGAATTATTGATGATGATGATGTCTATTCTATCATTACTAGTATACATTCATGTCGACGTTATATGCAACACCCATGTCCGTGTTATGCTGTATCATTCATGTCCGTGTTATGCTGCAACATTCATGTTTATAATTAACTCTTAATTTTTACAGAAACTGTGAGTTATCATGTGGATCCTGGACTGATGATTTATAATTGCTGCTAATCTGAAAGGACCATCGAATAGCTGATGAAGGGGGGATAAGGCGGCAAGATCGAAATCTATGTTTAAGCCAACGTCATTGGAAGGTTATTCCTAAATCCCTTTTATTATGATGTTGCTTTGTTAATTACAGAACAGCAACCCTTATAGTTCTATTCTAGAACTGGGATAGAAGGAGCCCTTTGACTGTGGGAATTTGAGGTCCAAGCCGAGAAAGCATTGTTTTCGCCAAAGTTTCGTTTATGACCACCAAGAATACAACCGAATATTCCATTTGGCTGGGTTAATAGAAAATGTTTATAGGTACTTATGGTTGACAGTGATAAGTTATAGCTGATTGTAATTTTATAATAAATAGTTTGGTGTTTGATAAAAAAATAACTTAAAGTTATTTGTTTGGTTAAAGACAATTTTGATTTATGCGTTTTTTAAATAGCTTATGACTTTGAGCAGAGTAACTACTTAAAATTACAGTTAAAAATAATATCAAATATTTTTTTCAACATTACAAAATGACTTAAAGCTGATTTTGACCAACTTTAAGCCCAGCCAAACACCCCCTCAAGCATTTGATTTAAATTGATTGATGCCCATAGTAAGCATGTTTAATTTCTCGACGTCTTTTGTGAGTGCTACCTAGAGCTTTTGCAGTAACGCTATATTTTCGGGAACATGTCTCTTTATTAGTTGATCTACTCTATCCCTCAGCGAAAAATAGGAGACTCGTCGATCATGAAACAATTAGTAAGAGTTTTTCCAGGGGAGTTCGGAAAAAACAGTACGACTAAGCCGTTTCAGGCCTTTTGGTTACATAACCTAATGAGAATGGCAGCTTGAATAACAACTTACCCCTTTTATCCCAGTGTGGACTTACCACAGTTGGCTAGGCAACCATGAGGATAGTACTTGGATCAAAAGTGAAAGCATAATCATGGAGTCCATGGAAAAGATGGATAGATTATCATGTGAGAAGTGGACATTGCAGCATGTGATCAATATGACACTAACCTAACCATTTTGTTTTTCTCTTATGAGTCCTTTTTTAGTGGATCACGGATTGCTATTGTTCCCTCGTCCATTTTGCAAAGCAAAAATGTGCCCTAAAATTGATGGTTGATGATGGCCCAAATAGTGCACATTTTTCACAAGATTTGCGATGAGATCTACTCATTAGAGGAGTAGTGTTGGCACTTGCTTTTGCACCTCTAGTGAGCTTCTTGTTTCCATTTTTGGGCAAGAAAACAACTCTCTTGTGCGACATATGTGTTCAAAATAGGGTGAAAGGGAGGCAGAAGGGCATGTGGTTTGGCCAAAAGTTGAATTTCCACCACATTGGGTATATGTCAATTTTGAGTTACAAAAATGGGGGATGTGCCACCATGTTCCTCTACTACATCTAGATGTGTAGATACTGCTGTAAAGAGTAACCATGTGTTCCATAAACCTCGTGTTTGAGCATTGTAGATGAGTTACCGTCTTTGTTTACATGCAGCTGATTCCATATACTGGATAATGATTTGGTTCTCATGCATGTAGTTCTTGTCTTCGTTGTTGTTGACTTCACATGCCTCAAATTATTGAGGAGCATGCTTGATATGATTTGCTTTGACTCTTGTTCATGCTTGAAGATCATTGGGAGCATGCTTGGTGGATTTTCTTGGACTCCTTATTATTCATGCTTCAAGATCTTTGAGTGCATGTTTGGTTGATCTCCTTTTGTCTTCCTTTGCTTCATCTCATCCGGGAACGCAATGTGTTTGGCTATATAAAATCAAGAGGAGAAGCAATGAAATGACAAGGAAAAACTCATAATATTTTGTCCACAAAATTTCCTAAAAGAGCTACAATTTCCCTTAGAGAGTTTGTGAGCCTTTATACAAAGAAGTGTTATGCTTAGGCTTTTTTAGTGGTGATCTCAATGTTAGAGTAACTCCTTTGTATCTTCTTGTTTTGATTAGTGATTTCTTCGTTGTCGGCGACCATCCGTGGTTTTCTCCCGTAAGGATTTTCACGTAAAAAATCTTTGTCTCATTTATTTTACGCACTTGTTATTGTTATGTGTTTAACAAACTGGTATCAGAGTTTGGAACGTTTAAATCCTTATTTCCTACATCGGGTTCGCCCATGTAACCTTAGGAACAAACGTTGTTAAGCCTGAGATTTAAGTTATTTTTTTTACGGGTTAGTTTTTTTTGGGTTTTTCACAAAAATAATTTTTTCCTCGGATGAACAGTGCTCGAGCAGTGCAATGAATAGTGTACGGACATAGGCACTGTTTACACAGTGTTTCAAAAACAGTGTCCGGCATTAGCAGTACTCCGGCAAGAACAGTGTTTCCGGAGTGAATAGTATTTTCGGGGAAAATTTTCAGTCGATGATGCCTATGAAATTTGATGTGGAAAATTTTGATGGCACAAACAATTTTAAACATTGGAGAGTGAAAGTCGTTGTGTTATTAACGCAAGAAGGAATCGAAGAGGTTTTGAAAGGGGTTGATAAATTACCGGCAAAAATGAAAAACAAAGATATAAGATGGAGATGGATAAGAAGGCACGTACGGCTTTACAGCTGTGTCTTTCTAACGACGTTTTTCAGAACGTCCTGGAGGAAAAGTCTGCCAAGGCTCTCTGGGATAAACTGTCCAGCTTATACATGAGCAAATCTGTCTCTTCTCGTTTGTACATGAGGTAGCGTCTTCATTCTTTCAAAATGAACGAATCGACCACCTCATTGGAAAAGCACTTGACGGAGTTTCAGACTATCCTTGTTGATTTGAAAAATGTTGGAGTCATCATCGACGATGAAGAAGCGATGGTCATTCTGTTGTGTTCTCTCCTTACTAGCTATGACGTCTTTGTGACTATTATGATCCATAATAGGGATTCTTTGTCACTGGAAGACGTTAAGACGTCTTTGACCAGTAGCCATCTGAGACACCAGCTCTCGGAATCATCCAGACTCTCAAGCTTTGATGATGTGCTATTTATCAGAGGAAGACAAGATTGAAGGCAGCAGGATAAGTTCAGAGGCCGATCGAAGAGTAAAAGCTCGAAGAAATCCGACTCTTGTCACTATTGTCATCAGAAGGG
>JAOVYX010008940.1:0-34797 GCA_035668315.1 Drosera spatulata | reverse complement strand
ATCAAGTTATATTTTCAACATAATATATGATTGAAACGGGTTATATTAATTGCATAAGATAATAATTAAATTTAAAATTTTCTATATTAAATAAATATAATTATGTTTAATTTTATATAATATTATAATCTATTATGATATTTTACCGTGCAGCGGACGGATCAATACTCTAATATTATGTTAGAACTTTTTAAGTTATATCAATCTAACCATAACATTTGATCAATCATATATTTTATAAGCTGATTTTTGGAATGAATCTTTTATGCTTTATCATACATTATTTACTTAAAAATCAATTTTGACCAATGCATGCAAATATTAATATATAATTTAAAATCTTGGATGAATTTATCTATAAATGTTGAATTATTTTAAAGAGTCATCAAGTTATATTTTCAACATAATATATGATTGAAACGGGTTATATTAATTGCATAAGATAATAATTAAATTTAAAAATTTCTATATTAAATAAATATAATTATGTTTAATTTTATACAATATTATAATTTATTATGATATTTTACCGTGCAGCGGACTGAATAATACTCTAATATCTATAATGTTATAAATGGTTATTCTCCGGAGTTCATAGTTACAATTCTTCATCTCTTGGTTATGATAAGTTGTTTTTTAAGATCCAGAATTCTTGATCAGGACCTTGTATTAATTAGTCTTCGGCTTCCTATTTTTAGGTTCGCGTATCTGCTTGTTAAATCAGACTCTTCACATTCTTCAAACATTTCTAACCAGTAGTACTTTTATGCCTCAAGCATTGGATTGCCACACATTAGTGCAAGGTGATGCGGAAAAAATGCAGTTTACACACAAACCAAATGTGGAAACTTCAGCTGTATAAATTGGTATATGCCAATGCCGATCTCTCCATCACTCGAAGCACAATTCGATATTCAGTTAATCAATTTGAAAAAGCTCGACGAAAATGGCAAGCCAGCAAGCTCATGATCTGAAGACCCAGGCGAAAGAAGCCACTGCACATGCCGAGGAGAAGCGCGAAGGGGTTGTGAGCCAAGTCTCTCAAGCTGCTTCTGGGACTGCCCAACAGGCTTCTCAGTTTCTTCAACAGGCAATATATATATACTTCTATCCCTTTTCATATTCTCTTTGCTCATGATCTCGTCGTGCTTTCACATTCCGATCATACATTTCATTGTTATCCCGTTTCGATCATTGTTATCCCATTCGGATTAAACGAATGACTTGATGCACATAACGTCAATCGTCCAGACTCAAACGTAATCATCTATCCGGTGCTTTGAAACAGTATTATTGTGTGCGTAAGCTGGTTTTATATTCTAGTTTTCAAGGTCATCCAATCCGCATCCAACAAATAAGCAATCAAAAATCTATTTACATTGAATCTTTGGTCATCATGGATTGTGATCGTTCAGCGTGGTTTCGAATATCATCGCAGATATGAATTGTATCGCATACTCATTGAACAAGATTACTCATATCTAACTGTGAATTCTCTCTTGTGGCATTCTTGTTTCTATGGCAGACTGGGGAACAAGTGAAGAATATGGCACAGGGTGCAGCTGAGGCAGTGAAGAATACTCTAGGGATAAATAACACAAGCACTGATTCTAACCCTTCATCAGCCAGCACCGCCACCACCAGACCCACTTCCCCTGCCACCACGGTCGGTTCCATCGCTTCCCCTGCCGCCACCGCTGGTGCCAATGATGCAACCACGATTTCCGTCTCTACTACCAGCACCGTGGGTCCGACTCACTAGTCTGGCCGCTCCAAGCACAATATAGCTTTTATGCATAAATCGAGATGCTAAGATCAACAGTCAGCATCCGACGGTACTAGATGATTCTGTTTTTTCATTTGCTTTTGTTGTGATCCGTCATATGTATGATCGGATTTCACTATTAGCTACGTATTTCGACTTTCATGCCTCCTTTGGTTGTATAAATAACTGAAGATTTCATTCCATTCGAATGTCGTGCGACACAGCTGTGACATGCAAAATTCTAGCCACGGAAACCCAACAAGCTAATAGGATACTAATACTAGGATATAAAAAACATAGACGCTTCTAATGATAAAGTCGCATCATCCATCCTTAATCTCTGTTTGATTTCAGTTTCCTGTTTGACGTTTTTGTAAACCCAACAAATACTCACATAAGTTATGCCCATTGCACAATTTATCATAAAATTTTTTAGCATTTTCAATTCTTTTATGAAACAATTTTTTTTTCACCTATAAGGTTGAAATAGTTTTTTTTATATGTTATAAATATACAAAACATAAAATTTGGATCTATTTCTGTGATAAGAACGAAGTACTCCTTCGATACATAAACTTTGTCCATGTAACACTGAAGAATCAAAATACCATGGTGTAGTAAAAATACTAGACAAAATATGTGACAACATCGTTAAAGGTAGGAGACCTTCCCAATTGTACTGATCATTGCAACTTTGCTTTTACTCACAACGCCCTCGTGCAATCTCTACCCACAAATCCATGAATGCAAACAACAAACTAATCGATTCAATGGCCTGGCCATGTCTCTCAACGATTGGATAGGACAAACAAAACTAAGTCACCCAACGACTCAAAAACATCATAAAAACAAAACCCTCATCTCCCCTCTCACCAAAACCCTAGAAATTTTCCCAATTTTCCTTCAATTTTAGGGTTCTAAACCCAGAAACCCATTTTGAGATCACCAGTTTGGTGGATTTTGGAATCTGGGTTTAGTTCAAAATCGCATTTTGGGATCTGGGCAAACCCTAAAATCTCGAGATTTCGAGGGAGGGAGTGGAGAGTGAGATTGTGGAAGAATGGCTTTGAGTGCTGTGAAGATGACTGAGGAGGTGTGGTGGACTTGTCTCACGCATTCTTTGAGTACTGAGACTGAAGAGATCATGGGGCTTCTTCTCGGAGATATTCAGGTCTGTGAATGAATAATTGTGGTTGATTGGTTGGTGAATTGGTGAATTGGTGAGATGGAATTTGGGTTTTCTTGATGTTTGGTTGATTATGAGTTGTGACGGAGATATTGGCTGGTTGCAATATGTGTGTCTCTTGTTATGTGTAGACTAGAGACTAGAGAGTAGAGAACCCTTCTTATCCTATTGCATTTTGTCCCTCAATGGGACAATGTTTTATGGGTCTGATTTGTTTCTTGAACTACCTCGATGATTTTCTGTTCTTGTCCAGACTGGAGGGAGTTTTTGCATCTTTTTGTAGATTAGAGGAGTACAGTTATATTAGGTTGTAACGATTCGATAGTCATGTGAGATGTTTGAATTCTATGGGTGTGGTGCCATTGTATCGTAAGGTCTGTGTGTCTATCGGCCCTTATTATAGAGGGGCCTGCTAATGAGTCTCGCTCTCAAACCCTTGTAGTTTAGCTAGCGATGTGTACACGCTCGTCTGGATTTGTTGGAATGAGTTGTCATGTTAAGATTAGTGTGACTTTAACTCTTGAGTTTCCTTTATATTGGATTTTTTCCTTACCTCATGCTGCTACGTGTTGCCTTGTTGATTCAGTATAGCAAAAGTGGGAATCACAAGGCCTTGATTTGGGGAGCAGCACCACAGACACGATCAGATAGAAGGAAGGATCGAGTAGAGACTAATCCTGAACAAGTCGCTGCAGCTTCAGCTCTAGCTGAGATATCCTCAACATGCCTATTTTTTATTTCTAGAGTATTAGTATTGTCATGTTTTTCTAAGTTTTTCCATTTTATTTCTCTTGTTGTGTTTCGGTGTTTCTACATCGAAATAATTGTTAATTATAGAACTGAGGTGTTTGTTGAGATGAAAGAAGGAAATAATTAACTCACAAACGGGGAATAATACTATGGTGAGCGTAGTTGTTCAGGGCTGGGGAAGACGGATTTAGAGGCTTCATTTGGCCAATTCCTGCCGATGGCTGATACTAATTTCTAGTTTCTGTACTATACTTCTATGTGCACTAACCTATTTTGAGAGAACGATTGTAACTGTTATAAAGCTATAAGTACCTGGAATTTTCTGTGCTATTCAGAATGCTAGTTGTGGATTACATTTTATTCTTCAGTATTTTCTTTGAAAGCCATATATTAGTATAATCTTCTAATGGGGTTTAGTATTTGATTGCAATACTCAGAGCCTTAGGTTGGTAATATATTCTGCTCTCCTCTTCAATAGAAGTGGGGTGCTGACGGGAGTATTTACATAATTGCAAGGAAAGAATGGAAGTGCTACTGTGTATTATACCAGTATTTTGTGCCTGTTGGCAATACGAGTAAACCTTGAATTCTCAGTTCGACTTTTGTTAAATTAACTATAGCGCACAGGATGACCATTGCCACAGGAAAGACGACAAGAGTGATTGGTTGGTACCACTCACACCCTCATATAACCGTTCTTCCGTCTCATGTTGGTGGGTTATGGAATTTAATGTTGCTTAACTTCATCTTTCTTTTAAACAATTGATGTTCTAGGGTTGGCTACTTATGGACTTTCTGTTTCTGACTGTCTCTCCTGCAGATGTTCGCACTCAAGCGATGTATCAGCTTCTAGATTCAGGATTTATTGGGCTTATATTTTCATGTTTCAACCAAGACGCAAACAAGGTCGGTTACAATGCTTAGTATGTAGCAGATTTGCATGTTTTATCCTGTTAAGGAACTGTTTTCTAATTGCCAGGTTGGAAGAATCCAGGTCATTGCCTTCCAATCCTTGGACGGGAAGCAGAGCTATGTATCTATACCCGTGTCTGTGTCTCCTTCCCATAAAGGTACAATTGTAGATGTGGCATCGTCACCATCTGATGATGCATCTCTGAGATTCGGCTCAGGAAAGTCGGATAGAACAGAACTAGACACGGGTGATTCCAGAGCCCTTGTACAGGTACAGGCATCTAACTTGGCAGAATTCAGATTTTTTAATTTAAAATCCAAGTTAGTTTGGGCAATTTCAGGCAATGTGAGGAGATATTGGGTTTGATATTTCCTGTCAGAAACCTTTATGCTATGTCAAGGAGCTCAAACATTCAATGGTTGAAGCTTGTCGTGTAATCCCAAAAATCGTTTTGAATTTTCACATGCTATCTTATGCTTATGCCTCTCGTCTTTGAACAGTGAGCAATGCACTTGGCTCGCCTTATACACAGTTATAAAATATTTAGGGGTGACTGTAGCAGGAATCAACCTTGTAACCCTTTCTTATCGACTATCTTCATGAGTTTTGACAAACCTGTCATGCCAAAAGCTCAATCTTGAGTAGGAGCCTTAATAATTGGTTGTATTGTATTGTGTTTAATTCAGTAAGTGTAAGTGATAATCGATCCTACGCATAGACATAGCCCGCACCTTCAAGCAAAGAGCTGATTCGACTGATAGGCTGCACTATGAGTTCCACTTCGAATTGTGTGTCTTGTTGTCCCTTGTATCTCAGCTATCACATATTAAATGTCCCTTGGTATTGCCAGGTTGGCAAACAATCGGCGGATTTGGGTGGTTTATTTGCTCATGCTGATGCCAGCTACCAAGGGATAGAGAAATCTGGGTCAAATTCATATCTTGAGAATCATAGTGATGACATGGTTGATCTAGATCCCATGGATTTGTCTGATGGTATGCAAGAAGCAATGCATCGCTCGAATCTGGATATTAGGTATACATGTGTATGTGCTTCGTAACCTCTCTGATGTACTCTTCATCTTTCAATGTCGATTCTTAGTGGTAGTTGTCATGGGAACAAACAGTGCTCTTGTAGAGCAGGCATCTTATTCTTAGTAATGTGCTTTATTTACAGTGGTGCAGAGTACATGAGGAAAGAGATTCCTCTTCAAGTTGTTCCCTCCTCGGCTCTGCTCAAGCTGGATTCGCCATTAGCTTCGTATACGGATCTGCAGAACATGTTGTTTGATGAAGAGAAGGCTGCATATGGACAAGCAATTCTCCAGAGTTCGAGGTGATGAAATGATACACAGTCCTCCTATTTCTCTTTTTTATATAACATGGGAACCCGTCATGGTTGTCCATTTATGGTTGGGGTAGGTAAATCCTTGAGCTGGTGGATCGTCTGGCCCAATTATTTACAGTCGAGATAAATCTCCACCGGAAAGAATAATATAGACTGGTTTTACCCTGATGACATTGTGTCATTGAGGTATGGCTCAGTGCTAGAACCAGCTGAGCTATTATCGAAGCTTTCTTCCCATTTAGTATTCTCTTCGATACCGTATATAGTTGAACTTTTTCATTTCGTTGACGTCATTCTCACATAACTTCATGTATAGGGATGAAAAGGTGCATCCGATCACTTTCCTGCATCACACATCAACATATCAGGCTTCTCTGTGCAAGTTGATGGAGTACTGGTAAGGACTTGAATCAGCACCCTCGTCTTTTGCTGTTTCTGGTCTGGTTCTATCGCTTAATTTCTTTCTCTTATCTGCTTGCAGTCTAACACCAGCCATAGACGTGCTTGAAAACCGGCTTAGACAGAACAAACTCAGGGTAACTGACAATCTCAAAAGTCTTTGGCCATCCCTTTTCTCAGGTTACGCTTGATTAATCTACTAACGGAGACTTGTTTGCTGCAGTTAGCGTTATTAGACGAGGAGGCGAAGGTCTTGGAGTCTGAGCTCAACAGGGGGAGTAGTGAAGCAGTAGCAGCTCGTTCCCCTCGAAGGGAAGATGTAGTTCAAGGAAGTCCTTCGCGTGTTCATAAACAGGTTCAGTCTCTGAGTCCGAAGAAACCTGTTACTCGTAACCGGAGTAAGAGAGCGGCACATTGAGTCGCGACTGCGGGAAGCCTTGTCTAGTAAAGGATTTTGGTTGAAGAAAATTTGGTTTTTGCTCGCAGATATGAATTTGGCCTGTTGCTTTTGCAGTTTTGCCATCTTTTGAAGCTTGTGCATTGTAAAAGGACTCTGCGACGATGATCCATCACAACGTGCAATGAAAGGGATCTGTTATTGTAAACTTTTGAAGCATGATGTTCTCGCGTTCAACCTTCTGTCATGCGCATGAAAATTGCCATAGTCAAGAAAACGGATCATCTACTTTGGTTTGATATAAAAAAGCATATGGGGTGCTTTGTCTCAGAACTTAAGTTCGAGGATGTCTCTCTTCTAGCCCGTTTCAACGTACAAAAATTTATTCATTTCGTTTTATAATATAAATAATATTTGATTATTTGGATCGTTTTAAAATATATACAATATATCATATTTTATAATTTTTTATATAAAATAATATTAAAATAATCATGATCTTTTATAACATCTTCTTTTATAATTGTTACAATAAATTTTATTTTTACACAAAAATATCCATTTTTCGAAATGGACTCATATTGCTCAAAGATCCAAATGCTATACAGAATTCAGATTGCTGAGATCTTATAAACTCGATGTTTCCAATGAGCCTTTGATGCTCTAGTTCTCCGTCACAACTCCATCACCACTCACATCACCACACCACTCATTTCGCTCACCTGCCTCGCAAGATCCCAAATTTTCCCTCTTCAATGGCCGCCACAGGTTCGACCCAACTCTAATTGGTGTAATTTTGCTTGCGTGGTTCTAATCACTCGATCACAAGTGGGTTTGTTTTGATTTATGTTTTGTGTTATGGGATTTGATTGTTGTGATCTATGACGAGATGGGTATGGAAATTTGGTGGAGATTGTTGACGGGTTGGTGTAAACTTTCGATTTTGGTTGTGCACAATTGGGTTTTGAGATGAAGGGCAGTTAGGGATTTGGATCTTGTGAATTGGGTTTGGAGCGATAGGCATGGTTGGAGTTTGTTTTGATCTTTGTGATTGAGATTAGTGGTTTGTGATAGGGGTTTGATTGTATGATGCATGCAATATGGATATGTGTAATGTATCTGTGTGGAATACGTGCTTGTTGAAAGCAATAAGTGTTGCTTAGGCGCTAGCAATGCGGAACGCTTGGGGAAGCGCTTTGATTCAGATAGAGCGAAGCGCTGAAGGGACAGTGGGAAAATCCGACATTGGCACGGGATAATCTATGGGCTTCGATGGATTGATACACTCCGAAATAGCTCACCAAGTGGATGATTGACTAGGGATATGTTTGTGAATTATTCATTGAAAGAAGCTTTTATGCCTTGTGAAATTGTAATTCATCCTGCTAATTTGGCAATAACGTCGTCGAGTCTTGGATCCGTTTCGTTTTTGTTTATTGGTGTATTACATTTACCAATGTTTTTCCGTCAATGTTGTGACACGATATTCTTTTGCTGTTCTAGAGCTTTCATACCCTTTTATGAAGCAGCTCAACTTTCAGGTAACCATTTGTTTGTCTTATTCTGGGGACTGCAGGCTCTTTGAATATGAAGGTCTTGTATCCTGACCTAGCTAAGGTCAGATTTGCCACGCCGCTTTCTCCACACAGGACATGGGTGAGCCCGCAGAGGCATGGTAGCATTGTGCTGCGGCAAATTCAATGTAGAAGTGTGGCAGTATCTTCTGTTCCGCCATTAGGTACAGCTGAATGTAAGTGACAAAAGCTGTACTCAAAGTCTTTGATACAAGAACCTTGACTTGCAAATGTGCCTTTCTCTTGCATCGAGTGTATTATGTCCACGATTTAGCCTTGTAAACTTTGGTCAAAATGGAACAATAAACTAGTGAGATTTATTGATAGAATAACTAAGATTTTGTTGTTCTCTGTTATTCCTGATTTTGGCTTATAGTGATAGTTTCTGTTTTACTACCACTAATGAAGTTTTCTGCATAATGACACTTCTATGTTCGGTTTTGTGTCTGAGTTTCTCAAACGCTTTGGTGAAGAGTATCATTTAGATCTTGATTTCCTTGCTGTTTTTTGAGCCTTTAACCTATTTTTTTTAAAGAGGGATGAAATGGCTACGCATTACACTCTTAGAGAATGCAAATAGGTAAATGTCTGTCGTTCAGAACATGTCGTGAAGAAATTTCTCTGCAGCATCATATCCTTTGTTTCCTATTTATTTGTAAGTTCTATTTTCTGGGACTTGCGCCACATGCCATACAATGATCACGTGAAATGCTTGCAGCTTTAAATTTAGCCGAGGTAGGTGATGAAAAGAAGTCTTCTGGCCCTGCAAGCCAGTTGGTTCCTAATGTACATGAGGTATGTCGTGCGCTCTTGGCAATATCATAATCAATTAGCCTTGGTTTCAGCCTTTCATCAATATTTTGGCTGCGCTTGTAAATTTTTTCATTAACATGGAACATGTTTGTTACAACAGTGGTGATCAATATTTGGATGGTCACTGATACGTAGTTTGTCACTTGTGTGCATGTTTACCATAAGGTGGAATCTCTCCTTACGGAACTATGCAGTACAACATCGATTGCGGAATTTGAGTTGAAGGTGAGAAATTGTGAATTGTAGCATGCATCACTGATGATTTGCTATTTCATGCTGTTTCTCCCTTTATTGATGGTTTGCTTGATTTCTGTTTGAATGTCAGTAAGAGAGCAATTTATAATTGCTTAATGGGCCTCTCATTGCTTGGTTTTTGTAGCTATAAATCTACCGCTTCTATGCAATAGGTTTTTGAAATAGGATTAAGAAGAAAGATTGTGTATTTATGTAGGTGATGACCAAAAGTGCTCTATGCTTGCAATATTTATTTCTTTAGTCCGTGGGATTGTTGAAAAAGTGACTGCCCGAAGACAATCCTTTTTCAACAGTTGCTTGAATTTTTACTTCTTCCTTTCCTTTTCTTAACTGAGGGGGATTTAGGTCACCTTATATCAATTGACGGTAGATGTGAGAAATCCTTGGGTGTTCATTGTTCATTGCTCCTCATTTAATATTTTTTTAAAATTGAATATACTTCCTGTGTTCCCTTTTTCTCTTGTTAGTTGATTATGGTTACTTCTGGGTTTTAGCTACATGGGTTTCGCCTCTATGTCGCGAGGGACGTGACTGCAAATCTGCAACAACCAGCTCCACCAACCTCAGAACCTACAGCTGCGAATACAGCAGTCGTGGAAGAAAACACAAATGCTGTGGTCTCGACAACTTCGTTGGCTATCTATAAGCCAGAAGCTTCTGAACGGAGCAATGGGAGATTGCTGAATGGGGCTGCAGATGAAGGATTGGTTATTATTAAATCTCCAAGGGCAAGTATTTTTATGTAACTTGCCTAAAACGTCACACCTTTTTTTAAAGAACATGTAAATGGAAATCTGATGCTGTATTTGATGCAGGTTGGCCTTTTCCAAAGATCCAGAACCATAAAGGGGAAGCGTGCACCTCCACCTTGCAAAGAGGTATGAGTGAACAGTTTGAATATGAAACAATAATCAAAGCTCGCTAGCGGAGTGACCCTTGCGCAATTTTCTTTTCCTTCATGAAAATCATGCTCTGGGATGCATATTAGATAAGTTCTTGATATTAACCAGAACGATATCTCGGATACGTTTGTACCTGCAAACAATGACTACTGAATAGTCATTGAGTTTACCGGAATTACAAACAATGACTACTGAATAGTCATTGAGTTTACCGGAATTTCGATTTATACTTTCGCGAGTCTTCTAGTGCTATATTCATTGTTTTAGTGTACGTCACACAAAATGTATCAAGTCAAGGGTCTAAGTCCTGGCTGAAGAGTTGTCGACCTACTCACCTACCTGGTGTCCGAGATACTTGGTGGAAAGTTGAAATTGTCCATCAAATCTCGACAGTTCCCCTGACCCTGAGAAAGGGCATAAATTTTGTACATTAGGGTATCCATCAACCTCTGCTTATGTATATAGTTCTCAATATGCGATCTTCTTGTCAGCCGACATTTTTAATTTTTTGTGCTGCAGAAGCAAACAGTCAAGGAGGGGCAAGTGCTTTGCTATATTGATCAGCTTGGATGCGAGTTCTCTGTGGAGGTGCCTTTCTCTCTCAGTTACATGTCTCTGGTCACTTTATTCGAGAAGTTTTCTTTTTGGATTGGCTTATGGTAACTTGTCGATTGTAAAATCACGGGAAGTTACATGACATATAAAACAAAGTTGGTAGATATTTAAGTGGTGTCTATAAGAGGCTAAGTTGGTTTTTGAAAAAAGAACTAAACCGGTACAGCTTGCATCATCATCATCATCATCATCGGTGAGATCTGCCATGTGCTACATGTATCAGTTGCAGTGTAGAGATGTACTCTCTTGCAATCTTGCTTCAAGTATTCATGTTTTGCAGACTGAAGTGGCTGGAGAGGTTATGAAGATTCTCCGTGAAGAGGGTGGTGAGTTTAGAATCTATTTTGCCCCTAATATGTCGATTTTCCTTGCATGACCTTCTGGATCAAGAATAATTGACGTTTTGCTTGTCTGCTTTTTTATCTTTCGGTCACTGAAGAACCGGTAGGCTATGATGATCCTATAATCGCGATTCTTCCTTCTTTTCCTGGGATTAAAATGCTGCAGTAGATGGTTGGATGTTCTCTATTCCAAGTCCAGTTGGAAGAAGCAGCCCCAGTTCAGTACTCCAAGACTAGCAGCTTTCTCTTCGCCTTCTGTCTTAGAAAACCTAGGATGAAGATAGTGAAGAGTTGAAGATTATATTCGGCAGTCTATATATCTAAGCATCCGCCTCTGAGCAAGCCATGCTCAATGATTCGAGGTTTATATGTATTGAGTTCGATGAGTTTGCTTTGTATGCTCAGGATTCTGACTTATGACTTGTAAATTACATTAGCCCAGTTATGCGATTCAGACCCGAAAGTTTTGCAGTTTGTATGATGAGTGCTTTTGCATTGCGGGTTAACATTTTAATCACTATTTATGGTTTGAATCGCTTCATTGTACTTGTTGTCTGGTTGTTTGTCATTTAAAAGATGAAGCTTTGTAACCCCTTTTTTCATAACATGGGAACTAGCACTTGTTATCGTGGATGCATACTAGATGAATACTCGTAATGAAGTAAATCTAAATACAAGTCGACGTATGCAACACAGCACATCCAAAGCAAATCATCTTTCTCCACACATTCATGTCATAGTGAAATTGAAATGTTCAGGATATTTAATAAGTTACTCGAGATGCATTCGTAACGTTTCCCCTTCTAGGAAATTGATAGTATGAAACAAGCCACTGCTTAATATTCTTGCAAGACAAGGCAGAATACGAATAGCTTTCCCAGTTTTTGTCCTCTCAACAAATCGGACAGCTGAAGAAAACGGCGGATTAGTACTACTCACAGACCCATCAACAATGGTGAGAATCTCTCCTCCATCTTCCATTTCTGCCCTTCAAGCTTCATGTTCGGAACAATGGCGCAATACCCTTTTTACAATAACCAACAAAAACCCGGTTTTTGTTGGTTTTGTTGTTGGTGGTGCTGCTTCTTGTTGATTTTCATCTGTTTTTCAAGCGATTCTTAGCAAGTTTCTGATGATTATTGTCATAATCGTCAATGGGTGATCTACAAAATCTCTCTTTTTGTGCTCAAGCACTTGCCTTGCCTGTGAGCACTCTAGTTTTCATGAACCATTAGTTGATGGGTTCATTGGGTTTGATCCCTTCCCCATTTTCAAATTTTCAGTGATTTTCTATGGTTTTGGGAACTCTTGTGTGATTTGAAGACTCAAATGATGCAAAAATGTTATCTTGGTTGTGAGATTTTATTGGGGGTGATGGTGGTTGAGCAAGTTCTAGGCAAAAGGAGGTTTTTTTTTACTATAAATGGTAAGAGGATTGATTTAATGAAAATGGGTCTCACCTCAATCGATTCGATCTACCGAAATCGATCGGGTTTTTGGGCATTGGGTTATGGGTGATTTCCCCTTTGGCTTTCACATCGATGTTTGTTACTATGAATCTATGATGATTCCTTTTGTTTTCGCAGTCGCCTTGATAGATCATCTTACCTTACTGGTCTGAATTCAGTATTGGAGGACTGAAGTTAGGAACTTGGATGGATTTTCAATATTTTGCTTCCTGGACTAACTCTCACGCAGTCGATGATGCTCGTCAATATCCCCATCAAATGACAAATAATGATATGCTGGTGCACGATTCAAGTTCTTACTATCAGTTTCCACCTCAAAAGTGGCCTAAGGGTAGTGAGGAAAACTCACATTTGAAGAATCCAGAAGCTAGAAACATGGGGACAACACGTTCTGTGTACAAAAACATGGATTATGAGCGTCCTATGAGGCTTGGAAGATCTGGAAGCTGCGATTATAGGGATGATAACAGATATCCGGACAGCAAAGTTGATTATGGTATGAGACTGTGCAAGTTCATATTCAGCAGGGAAGAGTGCCCATATGGGGAAAGATGTCACTTTCTTCATGGAAGTTCTGGAAAATGGAAGGGAGATATCAGGAACTCACATGAGAGTGGGGAGAAGGATGGGGGAAAGCTGGGTTCAGCGAGGAGTTACGCGATCAGCATCAACACTTCCGGCTGCAAGGATTTGAACTTCGATGTGGAGGAATCTCGGAACACAAGATGCCTATCATGGAAGACAAAGATATGCAACAAATGGACGATAAATGGTACTTGTCCTTATGGCATGAGATGCATCTTTGCTCACAGCCAAGCAGGTAATTACTCCTGCATAATCTTCTAGTATTAATTTACTGGTCGTTCCTCTCAAATGTTGATCCAAAGTTTATAATACTTCTGCTTTGTTGATAAATGCTAGTATTTGGATAAGTGGATTAGGAAGATTATGACACAAGGGTTCTGAACCGTGAAAGGGAAAGGAAATCAAGTCTTTGCAAACACCGAAGCTGTATTTGACCTCAAATAAAATTGTTGGAAGCTTGCACTTTGACTGCTGTTGGTGGTTAGATATATTTTCTGAAATGAAATCTTCACAGCAGAGGTGTTTATGCATACTATGTGGAAACATCTTGCGTAAGACTTGCATTGAAGATGGTTTATCCTGAATTCCTGATTCCTGATTGTAAAGCACTTAAGTACTGCACCAACTTTGTACTCGTATATCTTCATGTTTTTACTTGCTTCTTCTTTTGTTCGTTTGGCTGCTAGTTTTTGCCTGAAGGCTGCTCAAATTTCTTGTAGAATTGCGGAAAAACTCAGCCTTTGCTGCATCAATATCTGATAGTAAGGGCACTGGCTCTTCAAGGAAGTATGAAGCAGGAGTAGGTAGCGATGAAGCTCAGAAGTGCAGTTTCAAGTGGGAGCGACTGGGGAAAACTGTCGGGATATATGGAGATTGGATCAATGAAGAGACCATGCGCATAGCTTGATGAGTGGAGATGGGAGGTGATGAGGTTCATGATGGGCTTTGTCGACAGCACCGCTACAAAACCATGTATATGACAATATTCGTATCAGGTTTTGCTCTTTGTAGACTTTGATTCAGGAGAGTGGTGAAAAAAGTCTTTAGTTTAAGAACTCAAAACTATCTTTTCAGCAAATAGCATGTTCTCTGGTTGTTTTGTGACAGTGTAGGGTTTGCATCTCCTTTCCTTCTTTTATTGAACTTGTTACCAAATGCGTCTCTTGGTTTAAAAAATTTCGGAGTTCTGATACATGCTGCTGGCAAAGAATCCTCTTATGCTGCATTCCAGAATTTCTTTGCATCCTTTTATGATTGAACAGACCATACCAGGAATGATCAGAATCCCAAATCATACTCATAAAGGGCTCCCTTTAGGCTACATGCATTTAGATTTCGGAGTTCTTTTCCCAGTTTTTGTAACATTCTTGGCTGGAAAGCTTCTAATGATTTTCCTCACATCAGCTTTAACAGAGTGGCTGAGAGAATAGAGATTAGAATTGTTGGATAAATCTTCACAGTATTGGTGTCATCTGTACTTCTGGAGCTCTGCCATGTTGCTTCTTTCACCAGCCCCCAAAGTAGAAGCAGCGTGCTGAATAGGCTCACTTCCTGTCACAATCTAGCAAGACATTTAAACATATCCGATTATAAAAGTATGCAGGATTCTAATACTATCATCTATCATTCCAGCATCTCATCGCTCTTTATCTAGTGAGGAATGAGAGGTGGATATCTTTTCGTTGCTGACTGAGTAAACCTCGGAGATATAAAGTACCATAAAGCTGTCTCTAAGGAACATGCCGTAAACTACATAGTCGATGTATGTGTTCTAGTCAAAAAACCATAGTAGACTAAGGACTGAATGAGAGAAAACCTCAAGATGCCTGATATCAGTTGATGCGGATGCATCTTTCACATTGTTGAGATCATACAAATCTAAGAGAGTGTTGAAGCTAGGGATGCTTGTTCTCATAATAACAGCATCTGCAACAGCTCCCGCGTACAGAAGGGCTTTCGCAAAGGCTATCGGCATGACTTCAGTTGAGATGCAGTCACCTCAACTGGACTCGTGCATGTTCCTGATCTACAAGGAGCCCTAAGAAGCAAAGCAGAACCATTTTTAAATCATTAAAAGACGCAGACTAGCTTGCCACCTTTTGGAATTTTAAATTCAAAGGTGAGGTCACTTGGATTATGTCGACGCAGTGTGTCAACCAGTGTCTTATATGTATGATCCTCCATTAGAAACCAAATACAATCATCGATCTTGTAGCTTGATCCACATTCAGAACGACAAATACGTTATGGAAAGAGAGAATTCCTGAATAGTGGGATCTGGAACATGATGAAAACAAAATGAAAGACAGAAGCCACAAAAGATATTTTGTATGTCAATCTACTCGACGAAGCCATTCGCAAAATTTCTACACATGCTTGAATCTTGAATGCGATACATTGTCTATTTCTTTGTTTGATTGTGATGCAATCCTATAAAAGAAAAGCCACAATTGTAGTGATCAACTCTGACCATAATTGGCTAGCAATGCTTGTGCCTATTTTTCTGGGCATGAAAAATGTGAGATAAACAGGTCTCTTGTTACTCTAGATTCGACAGCATATGCGCTGATGGATTACTTTGGAACTCGATCGTATTTCTATTATCTGTTTCTGATCGGCTCCAAAGGCATAACTAAAAGCACATGTTGCTTAGTACCCAAACGCGTGAATGTTCTTCCTAGGCTGGTTCGTCTAAGTAAATAGTACACCATGGACAAAATAATCGATAAGATCCTTTGAAGTCCATTTCGTGGAAGTCTTCTGGTCCGTTCAAATTTTACGTTACCGGTTCAAATGATTCTTTTGATTTTATAGGTTTTGTGTTGTATATGTTTTGGAACTTTTATCTTTTATTTTTCAAAATTAACCAATTATCATCTGATAGTATGAGATTTACAAACCATTAACAAAGATATTATAATGACAAAATGTAACTTAGAAATCAAGACCAAAGACAAAAACGTTACATTGTACATCAAAATCAACACCATAAACGTCAAATCACAAACAAAAATATGTACACTTTGAACTTTCAACAATTTCATCACCCCATTTTCTCTAACGATAACAATTAAACAAAAACTAAAATTAAAGTAAAAATCATTTTACATCAATGCGGGCCACGTCACCCCCTTCGCCGGCTCCGATCACCTTCTCCGATCTCACTTCTCTCTTCGCCTTCGCCTTCTCCTTCCCCTTCGTCATTGCCTTCGGTTTTGGTTTGGCCGTCTTCTTCCCAATCCCGGCGCAGCACCCGCACCCGGACACCTTCGGCGACGGCGGCTGCATTTCCTCCACCTCCTCATCTCCTCTCCCATCATCTCCTTCCTTCGATCTCACCGTCTTGATCGGCTTGAGTTCGAAGTTCCGCTGATCCAGCGTCGAAACGTCCTTATCCGACACGTCGAGGCCGCGGAGTCCGCGTGATCCCCTGGTCAATTCGCCGGAGTAGAAACGGAGTTCGTCGGATTTGATAGGGGTGGGATTGTTGAGACTGTTGGGGTTAGGGTTAGGTTTTGAGAGTTGGCCGGAGAAGAATCGGTCGTCCCATATGAGGCCCGATGAGCCCGTTCGTCGAAACGAGATCGCCGATCTCTGTAGCCCCGCCATTGATGACAAAGGTATTTCTCTTGCTCTATTGATGATAGAATGAAAATGTTTTCAATGTTTTGTGGTAATGAGATGGGTGAAGGAGAAATGGTGGATTTGTTTTGTGTTTTTTTTTGGGTGGTTTGATTTGTTGTGCGTTTGTTTTGATTTTTGTGTGGATTTGGATTGGGTTTGAGGAGTTGGTTTTGTTTTTGGTATATATAGTGAGTGGGGGAGGGAGAGGAAAGGGTGGGACCCAAACCGGGTGAAAATCGCTGGTCGAGAAATCGGTTTTCATATAAAAAGATGCATATATTTCATTTTAGATAATTGATGAAAAATGTTAACAATAATTAATTTAGAAAACTCGACCGAGTTTTCTGTACAGAAACAACTCATTCATATCATATTAAGTTTTTTGTTATATTAAAAACAAAATAAAAATAAAAATAAAGAAATATGATAATTGGTTACCATAGTTAAGATGTAGATTGCTATATAAAGGTTTATAATAAAAATAATTTAGTTCAAAAATATATATATGGATGATTGACATGAAAAAGTAGACATCATAATATAATATAAAAGATGAACATATAAAATACTCTCATCCTAACAAATACTCTTACATATTGCAAAAGATATATGATAACTTTAATCCTTTCATCATTATTTTTTTTTTCATAACTTTAATCCTTTCATATTAATGAGCTAATAACATCAAAAATCACCTTTATCTACGATTTTTCATCACATCACCATCACTTTTATCTACGATTTCGTTCTACTAACTCAAACTTCAGTCGAATCGGGATAATGTTAATGCTCTGTATTCATTAATCAAGATCACCAGGGAAGGCATATGATGTAGGACTAGAAGGAGACATTTGAATCAGACACCACAAATCATTTCGTGATTGAATAATACAAACATCAACTTACGGTGATAAACATGTTCTTGCCGTCCATGTTTCCCTTTTAGCAACAGCTAGGACTCATCAGACAATGATCAGTGAGCCTCCATCATATCTGATTCATATGTCCATGCCACATCCAATCTTCTCTGAAAATGTGCAATGTGCAAAGAAATGAACTCTACCACACCTTTGACACCGACCATCGACGAGCTCCACGCCGCACATAATCCGACCCATATAACGATAGTCATGGACCGTGAATAAGATGTCATAAAAGGACTCATTGGAATGATCGGGCCATAACCGAAATAGCTTTTGATTGATCCTGAGAATGGTCGTTGTTCATGTCGAAGGGATTCAGGTAGGGACCGTAGCAATCGATATGCTATGATTGCTAGGACTTTGCATAAGATCTCGAAGGGAAACGTCTGCGCTGCATATGAGCAAAACCATTAGTGCTGCCCATATCAGTGAATATTGCAACATAATGACGAGATATAGCCAGGACCTAAGAATTAATTTGGAAAAGGTGCAAGGATTCACACTACATAAGTCTTCATATCATGAACTAACCTCAAAAACGTACATTATATATGATCTAAATAGCAGGTCTCACTGTGTCGTCCAATTGAACACTGCTTTTCAAGTGACATCAGAATTAATGATTCTAAATCTGACTTAGGAGAAGCAAAGCGACGACAGACAGATAGCCCGTAACAGAGCATCTTGTTTGGAGCTATGTACCTCCAACGTTTGCTTGGGTGAACTTGGAATCACTGGTGATCAAACTCGATGAATTTGACACCGGGATCAGATGACTGATCGGCCCTGAATGCACTACCTGACTGATTGGCCCCAGATTAGTGACATTAAATAAACCAGTTAATGGATAAAGTGGATGATTTGAGGATCCTGGTTTTTTCTATGATCCCATCCACCACAGAACCTTAAAGTGTGGTTAAAGGTATGAAATCATTGAATGAGATGAAAACTGAAATTTGCTTTAACTAATAAAGCTAAAAAGAAATCAAACAGACGCATCCAAAAATTATTACTACAAAATATGCTTTAAACCACCCATGATATGATTTTTCTTTCTAAATCAAGACAAAGCATCTCTATTTTCCCCTTCAGCATCTATTAAATCTCTTCTCCTTTTTGCTCTCGTTTTGAGAGGATTAATGGCTAGGCTATAAAGGAAATCGAGGAATAAAATTGAGATGACATAATGATAAGTGATAACAACTCAATACTTTAACAAGTAGCCGAAAAGAGACGCTTGAAACTTTCTGCAAGATCATTACTACAATAGCGAACATGAGCACTTTAAGAGGTGAGCTCAACATGCCAAGGCGATGCAAGAGATTGATGTTGAATTCATTGATGCAGAAGGGAAGCTTACATGGTGAAGACTAGTTAGTTGGATATACCGTCGTTGCATAAAAAGCTGCAGCTTCACAGTACTACTTCCTTACAAGTGCTTGGACTTTTGTGCCGAAATGCAATGAGGTGATCCGTGCACCAGGCAAACAAAGAGGACTAAGCAGAAGTTGATATAGAACTAGTTGTCCATGCAAGGTCCTGGACTATGTCCAGCACATGCATGTAGAGTGAACCGATTCTGTTCTGCGGTATCTTTTTGCTGCAAAAAAGAGAACAGAAATGAAAATCAAGGAACTATAAGAAGCGCATAATCTGAAATCTCTTTACCGTGGTTGCAAATGATAAGAAACTTCTCATAATGGAGTAGTTAAGGCCTAGTGTAGTTCACAGAACAAAGTAATAATACAGAGGGAAAAAAAAACTCGCCACACATGTTCTTCACAACCACAAGATAAATATCACAGAAAATGAGATAGAGTAGTGGTAAATGAGTACAGAACTCTCAATCTACTAGTGAAAACTGAAAAAACCCCCAATATAGGGTAATAAGACATCACTTGAGCACAAAAGACTGTATCTGTAGCTAATCCAAGAAATGCAGACTTGGCTTCAGAAGCTGGGATTTAGAGTACTTCGCACCTTCTATGAAATGACTGAAGCCTGAAAACAATCCCTCTTGTTCTGAAGGGTTTCACAGTTTTCTCAGCTTAATTACCAGTCCAAACTAGGACTTCAGAAAGGTTCTACAAGGCGTCCGAAAAAACATCAAATCCAATGAGTCAGTAAGACAACCTCTTCTCTTTGTCTCGTTAAACTAGTTTGATGACATCAAAAGTTACATAAAATCCATGATTAAGTTTTTTCTCACTTGTTCTACCCTCTCGATAATCACAACTTTTTTCCAGCGATGCTCACCCAACGTACACCAAACGAGGGCTTCAAGCCAGAAATTATACTCACAAGCACAGCACCCACCCCTCTGTCAAGATACTTCTCCATATTGACCTATTTATTTGCATCAATATACAGGCAATCGACCGCTTCATAGAGCTTTCACGTTTCCGGACATCACAATATACCCCACGATATATATCCCGACTCAATCGGATTGCCATTAATCGGATTACCATAGAACTTACCCATTAGGACAATAAGCAACAAACAAGAACCCAAAAGTAAGAAAACATCAACTAAGCAACATGTGTAAAAGCTGTAAGAAAAACTAAACGACATGGCAAAATGCATCAAAAGGCAGATCATTTGCCTCTACTCTGCATCACATCAATAGCTGATTCGACATTGTAAACACGCCATCTCGTCACTCACGAGCAAACCATCACATAACTAAATCTACATCAAAGTTCTACTTTACACAACCTTGCTATAAACACATGCCCCTGACCCGAAATAGCATACTCACAGATGTATCACGAATTTCCTACTCTAACCCTTTGTGGTTAAACTAGCAGCAACAACAAAAAAACAACAGCTCCAAACTAGTAAAAATACACACAAATCACAACACCAAACCCCAACGACATCGCCAGAATCGAGTTTTCAATCATCTTTGTCAAATCAATATCTAGGAAAAATAGCACATAATCCTTGAACTTTCACCGTTTTGCATATAATCTTCCTTAATTTTGAAAATAGACACATGTCTACTTCGAAAGAATTTTCTACCAAAAAAAAAAAACTTTCCGTGACAAAAAATCAAGGATTTTCAAAATTTAGGGGAAATAATAGTTGTGGGGGTTAAAGGCTATTTTTTCTTTCATCTAAATGCAGTGACTAACCCAAAACCCAGATATCAATCTCACAAATTAGAACACAAAACCACAATGGATTTTTCATACCTTCGCTGCGGTGCCCGCTTACGATGATGATGGGATGATGCAGTAGTCGCCATTCACATCTTAAACCCTAAACTAGAAATGAAAAATGAAGGTGATTTGATGATTGCTTATTCAGTTTTTTTTTTTTTTTTGCACGCAAATTAGAGGATGGAGTTATGTTCCTGACACGATTAATATATGTACATCTATAATGAATGATGAGATTGGTATCACCCGATGAAGTTCATTTATTTAGAATGATTACTGACATTAGATTATTTTATGAAGATGAATCATCTCAATCATAAAATAATTCAATTTTTTTAATTTCATAAAAAAAACTACATAAATATTTATTATTTTATATTTTATATTAAATAATATTATAATTGATAAATTTATAATATTATAACATATGATCATTGGTTAAATATGAAAAATCTTTCCAAATAAAGTTTCAGAGAATGATATCAAAATATATAGGAGTCACACGATCATTTTTATGTTCGAATTCCCAATTGCCTGATATCACCCGATCATGACTGAATCAGCAAACCATCGCGCAGACAGCAACCCAAAACAACTCTCACACAATGCCATCAACCAAATCCCACGATCCCATTTCAACCCCATCAAATCGACACCATCTGAACACAAATTCTACATGAAATCTCTCAAGCCCAAAATCTTCCTTTTTCTCTTGACCCTATTGTTATCAGATTTCCCAAATTCAAGGGCATTTGATTCCCTGCTTCAGCTCCGAAGTTCTGGGAAGAGAGTCAAAGGGAGAGCCACTAGGGTCCTTGATGTCACTGATTTTGGTGCAAAGGGCAATGGGGTCAGTGATGACACTGAGGTAACTTGATTTGATCCGCATACCCATTTGGATTTATTTGGTTTTTGGTGAATCCCAGTTGTCAGTTCTCATTTTGTGACCATTTTGATCGTTGGTTAGATTGTGGGGTATGAGTTTGGTGCGTTCTGCACTGGAATGATTGTTTTGGGTTGTTTGTGGATTCCATGATTGATGAAATATTGGTGCTGGTGTTGACCTATCCGATGCATAATGTTGATAATGTATTACCCACGTTGGAATTCTAGAACTCAAAATAGTCACGTGTAAAATCCTGGGTTGCTTCACTGATTGCCCAATTAGTTTTGACTCTTTTGAGTTGGAACCCTAACCTAACCGTTCAATACATAATTTTATGGGCTATGTCTTCAATGTTGTCCATGTTGAGGACTGGAGTGGAGGATTGGGCGCCTTGCTAGTAAGCTACAGTTAAACTCTATAGCAGATTTCGATAACTAGTGTTGATAACTTGTTCGATTTCAATCTACTTCTTCCTCCTATTCCTATGATAGTTTAGAATTTGTGTACTCAGCCACACGATGCTAAAAATAGTGTTTGAAACGAGCCATTTGAGCTGTTAAAGGGCCTTTCTTGGTCTACCCCTGGCTACCATTACACTAGTGGTGTTTCACCGAATGTCGGACAAATTGTATCCGCGGGAAACAAAATCCGAGGATAGAATTGCCTTCATTGTTGCTCCTTCTACTATAGCATATTTTTGACGTCGTACGGGTTACATAATTGCAGGCTTTTGTAAATGCCTGGAAACTAGCTTGTTCTCTGTATCCTCGATCAACAATCGTGATTCCAGGAGGGAATATTTATCATGTGAAGCCAATCGATTTTGCTGGGCCATGCCGGGGAAAGACAACTTTGAAGGTATGCGAACACTTTCTGAAATTAGCTTCTTCTTCTTAGTTTCAGGTTCTCTTCGCTTGGCACGTGGAGCTGGATTTACATTAGATTGTAGGTACAGTTGTTGCTCCTGGAGATCCCGATGTGTGGCTTGATCAGAACCCTCAAAAATGGGTTTACTTCCACGGTGTGAGTCATCTAGTCATAGAAGGCGGAGGAACTATCAACGGGATGGGTGGGAAATGGTGGGCGCAGTCTTGCAAAGTCAACGAATCAAATGTTTGTCCATTCTTTCATCTATTGTCTTGTATCTTCTTATTTTCAGACCATTTGGATGTCTTATGACTTTTTTCCTCTCTTCTCTTTTTTGTTTTAGCCATGCCATCATGCTCCTACGGTGAGTTTTTACCTTGGACTGAGCTACATTTTTTCTCTCGTTTAAACCTAGATCTTTTGTTTGTTCCTAGCTCTTGATTTCACGGTTGTAGTACATTTTGGTGACGATGCTGATGGGTACCTGACCTTCCTTATATGACCGTTTTGCAGGCTTTGACGTTTCACAAGTGCAAGGATCTACAGGTGAGGAATCTTAGAGTGATTGACAGTCAACAGATGCACATGTCCTTCACCAGTTGCACCCGAGTTGTGCTAACCAATGTTGATGTCATTGCGCCTGCACGAAGTCCTAACACTGATGGAATTCACATCAGTGATTCCACTAAGGTTCTAGTCCAGAGTAGTAAAATCAAAACAGGTTGATCATTTCTTCTTGGCAATTGTTTTTTTTTTCGCAATATCTGCTTAACCTTGATCAAAACCGTTTTTTTAAAACAATAATAATAATAAGTTCCCCGTCCACGTATGCTAATTTGGAGGATCTGCTCCTGTTTTATGCATTGTTGCTCGAGAGCATTTCAGATAAATTATAGCTTTTCAAATGTTGTGTTTCCTTTTCTTTTTCTTTTTTTTTTTCGGTTGACATGTTGCAGGTGATGACTGTGTATCAATTGTGAAAAACTCTTCAAGAATTCTGATCAAAGGTGTACCTGTGGCCCTGGCCATGGCATAAGGTATTCTAGTTAATCTTGTATGTGTCGGATCGAAGTTTGCCTCTGTATATACATCCCTTTCCTGTTCTTTAATGGTTAGCCTGTAAATAAAGTGTCGGAAGCTTGGGAAAGTCGTATTCTTGGGCCGGGGTTCATGACGTGGTGGTGGATGGAGCCTTTCTCGCCAACACTAAAAATGGATTGAAAATCAAAACATGGCAGGTAGGGTTTCTGTATTTTCAGGAGTGAATATTGAAATTTCAACGACGTTGGTGATAGTATAGGTGTTAAAATATTCCATCATCAACCTGGTGGATGTGCCAATATATTTGCCTTGGGTCATCCGCTGTCTGATTTTTACCATAGGTTTAGGACATTTACATTACAATCTTTTTGCCTTGGTCATCCGCCATCTGAATTTTGTCTATTTTCATATTTGTCACTTGGGAATTTTATTTTGATGTCATCAGGGAGGCAGTGGATTTGCGCCAAATATTACTTTCCAGAATGTATTGATGGAAAATGTGTCAAATCCGATAATAATCGATCAGTACTATTGTGATTCGCAGCTACCATGTTTGAATCAGGTACTTTTCCTTTTCCTGTTTATATACCATTTGGTGAAGTGATGCACAGTTCAGTTTTTTCCCTGACCAGTAGCCTGCTGTCTTCAACTTGCGTAGTTACCCCTCAGCAAGACGCAATCCCTTGTAGTCATAGTTCGAACAACATTTGCGATGTCGTTCATTGTTAGATATTTGTGATTTTGTATGGTGCTATGACTCTTGCCATCTCTGTTAAGCGAACTCAGTACATGCTGATGCAGACCTCATCTGTCCAAGTCAGTGATATATCATTCAAGAACGTGAAGGGAACATCTGCCTCAGAAGAAGCAATAAGGTTCTCTTGCAGTGATACATCTCCTTGCAATCGACTGTACCTCGAAGATGTACATCTCGTATCATACACAGGCGCAACAAAATCAGTCTGTTGGGAAGCAGAAGGTTCGTGGTCCGGAACAGTGTTTCCATCTCCTTGCTTCCCGAGCAGCGCAAGCTTCATTGAGCAGATAACTTCATCTCCCTCTACTCCACATGGTTATACTAGCTTCTGAGATACTGATCTCTCATGATTTTTGGTTGATGCCGAATTCCATTGATCATGTTCATCACCTGTATAGGTTGGATTATTGATGCGGTATAGATTCGAGTATTGGATATGTCATACTTTATCTGTTCCGTGCTGTATAGGGATGAGAAACCTCTGAATTGTAATCATGGTCTCAACACAACTACATTATATGTACATACATATCGAGATCTTTCGAGAACTTTGAATACATTATTACATATTACAACAACGATAGATTTGCAACTCAATTCCTAACGATCGATCTCGATCTTCAGAATTTTTCAGATTCTTGTACATTAACAAAAGTCTGCATACAATTGCAGCTGCTTCAGCTGAATACTCCTCCTGATCATACTTGAGCTAGAATAGATCATCTTCTTACTCACTGGTGCACCAGCTGCAGCTGCTGCTGGAGCAACTGGAGATTGACCCTGGAGCAAGAGCGAGCCACCCCTGACCCAGCAAGCGGGATGACAGGCAGGTTATCGCAGTTGCAGATCTCAATCATGAAGTCATCCGGGTCGTGGAAGAACAGCTGGTCGACGTAGATCCCGCCTTCTTCCACCCTCTGGCGCAGGTACTCGATCGACATGTCCTTCAGTTTCTTCTCCACAGTGCCCATACTCTCACACTGCTCATCAGATTAAAAATGACAAATACATAAACCACACAGTAATTTTAAGATCAAAACCTTTGGTAAATATCTCATATCCATCTATTTTCATGAGACCAGATACTAATTATCTTCCGAGACCAAAATGATAAAAGTGATTGTTGGTAGTATTTTTTATTTTTATTTTTTGTCCATAGAGGATTACGGGACATACAGATTAATTTACCTGGAAAGAGATGTGATTGTCCTTAGGATTGATCCCATGTTTCTTAGGCAAATCCTCGGGATCCTCAACCTGCAACAAATGTATTCCTATTCCATATCCAAATAACCTGCCATAAGCATTCAACATTCAATAGCTCATAATTCCTCGATCCATCAAACCAAAAAACTTTCTATACCCAACAAGACACATAAGCAAATAAACTTACCAGGCACCATCGAAATCGAACGATCCGGGCCTTCGAACGGGGATGAATCCGAGCACATTTTGATAGAAATCGATCGATTCTTCGACCGATTTACAAACAAGAGAAATGTGATTCAAGGATGTCAGATGAAGCGGGTTTGTTGTTCCCTTGCTATGATCCTTCATTTTTCTTACCTTGTGAGAAAAAATTTCTCAAATTGATGAAAATAATTCTCAACAACAGAACAAATGAAAAAAATGGGAAAATGGGAAAAATGTTTGGCAGCGAGAATCGCGGTGAACCGTTGAGGAGTATGAGGTGGGTATAAATCATGGGGGAGGAGAGAGAAAATGGTCGGTGACAGGTCAGATGTTTTTGTCTGATGTGGATAGGGTTTGACACGTGGATCCCATGAGGTACTGACGTGGATCCCACCTGGCGTTTGTTATGTGAAGCTAAGGTTGGGTCAGATCACGCTTTCATTGCTTTCATTTTCTGGCGGGGAAGGCTCTTAGCTTTGCATCGCCACGACCACAATTGAGATATTTCCCTCGTTTTATGATATCGATAAGATATTGATTATAGATTTATATATGTTAAATTTTTATGAAATTTTAATAGAATAATTTTTATGATAGTGGGATTTATTGTAACAGTAGTTATGAGAGGATTTTAGTGGATGTACTATAACGGATGATGATTTATTTTGATGTTTTTTATATGAAAAGATTTAGTACTAATATAATATGCTATATATATCTTGAAACAGTCCAAATAGACAAGTATTGCTTATATTATGAAACGGGGGAGTAATATTTTCTATTATGTATTTACTTCGTCCCATAAATTTTGCATCATTTTGTCATTTTCGGATGTCATAATTTTTATTTTATTTTTTGCATCATTTTCTTATATGATAAGTTTTGTGTGGTTAGGAATTAAAGTATGTGAATAGAGAAACTTTATGTGGTTAAGAATTAAAATTGATAAAAAAAATGAGATAGATCTAAATTTTTATATCAAAATTAAATAAACATTGTAAAATATATGAGATTAAAGGAATACATATTTTGGCATACCACACAAAGTGACCGTTTTACAATGATATCTACGAATATTAACATCTCTAATCATGTTATTAAGCGAAGATTTTGCCTATCATTGAATAAATAACATGCGGTTTAAATGTAAAGGCACGTCGTACATAACAATGGAAAAAACACAGTTTTCATAATGGCCGATGTATATCCAAAGATCACACACGTCATTTGCATTTTTATATGGGTCGTTTTTATATTACTTTTTGCAATAGACTTCTGATAAAGGACACCGTTATACGATGACAATAGGCTTTTGATGCGTCTTGGTTTCTTCAAGATTATCATGGGATCCAACTTTGCATCATCTTTTTACATACTATATATCACTAAATTTAAATTTGTCTGTTTTTGTTGGTGGATTGTACAGTATAATTTAAGGGCTCAAATCGATGGTGATGTTGCACTTGATGGATACATCTAACGATGCACTAGTGAAAGTGATTCCACCAACCCACGTAAAGTCAAAAGATAGACATTAACATCTATCTATAACATGCAATCATCTGTCCCACATAATCTTACGTGCATAAATTAAGGTTATGTCAAATCCATGTCTCTTACTTACAATTATAAATAAGAGTATAAGTCTAATGAACATGGTAAATGAATAACTATAATTAAATATTAACAGTGAATTCAAAACATTCACTTTTTTAGACTTCAAACATTATGCCAAATATAATATTTTGTTAAATAGATTGCTATATTTGATAATGAAAAATGAAAATAAAAGTCCAATAAGACTTATGTGGCATTTTTATGATTGTCGATGAAATGATGAAGTTAAAAATATAACACGAAAGCGTTAGAAAAATATTGACAAAATATAACAAATTCATACCATCATCTTCGAATATAGTTATGCCCATTGTTATATTGCATAAGAGCAAGTCAAATGGGATTTGTAGATTTGATAAGACTATAGCTATATTTTATCTATGAATAATATTGAATTGTTATAATTTGCTCATATTGCTCCACTGATATGTGTTATATTCTGACAATTGTCATCTAAATAAAACATCAAAAAAGAGCCACATAATTTTATAAAATTTGTATTTTTTTTTCAATTTTTTGTGTTTATCTTATACTTGTGGATTGCTAAATTATGCATTATTGTTATATTTGATGTTAAATATAACAATCAATTTGGAAAAAAGTAAAATGTGTCATGAAAATACAAATCCATTGAAATAACATATTGGCCATTTGTTGTTATATTTTGACAATAACAAATAATATAGCAAGTCCATTGCACTAACTATCAGGGATATGCTCTATTACATGCATATTAACTAATGAAGGCAATAGCCGAATTATTCCCTTCCTCTCATATTTATTAAAACGTTTTAACTCGATACGAGAATTTATGCGAACATTGAATTTATGTATATTTTACTGTCATATTTGTGAGAGGAGATAATGGATATATTATAATTGATTTGATAATTTTTTATGATAAAAGATTACTAAAAAAATGAAAAATTATAATTTTTTTGAGATTGATCAAGTAAGAAAATGTTGTGATTGATATAGAACGGAAAGAATATCTCGTTAAGTACAAGTCTGGAAAGCATAAGATGTGTACAATGTTATTTTATTCTAATACATATTTAGAAACTGCTTATTAAACCCGTGGACTGAGAATGATCACCAACACTATAGATAGAATGCATCTGTTTGTGATAGGGAAAAAAAAAACTAATGATTTTTTAAAAAACACGGAAGCTAAAGCAGCTGCACACTCGTGATCAAACGAATTCTAGATAATATCAACCCCAAATCATATAATTGAGGAAAAGATTGTTAATTAGTAACTATTTTTCTCGACAAACATTAACTATTGATATCTGTAAATGATAATGCAAGATGGATCTAGGCCATGATTAAGACTTCAAATTTATCATCTTAACTGTACCAACAGATAGATACCAAAAAAAGGATCGAAATTTCAACTTAGTTGGTCTATAGTGATGGGTTGATGATCAGGCATTTCTTTTTAAAGTCACTTGGAATTGTTTTCCTTTGATTAGATAAGAACATAAGTAGAATTCATGTATATCTGTCATGACTCGTGAAGGTAACTTCTAAAGACTGTCCAATTTCCCAAATTGGATTAGATTAGACTAATGCATCTTTAACTATGATTACAAAATACTAATTTGTTCACCTTCGATGAATCAACCAGACATATATACCAATATAAAATATCGTTAAGCTTATCAGATATCAAAAACGCGAGTGATCCTCCTTGACACGTCATCGCCACTTGTGTTATCCAATGTATCGCAAACTTATATTATGTCGTACAAAGATGTGCTGTTCAAAACTTTTGCTGCAAAACACCAAATGCTTACCCGATCTTTAAGGTACAATTCTAATGATCCGAGTCGATCTCATTATTCTAAACCCTTTGTATGCCTATCGACCAATCAGGCAAGACATATGAAATTCAATTGTTCTAAACAAACTATTATCCTTTAAACATACTCTATGCCTAAACGCACATTATGCCATTGTTACCATAATTAATTGTCTCTGTAATCTATCCTACTATGCAGCAACACTTCATTACAGACCTGAAACTCAATTCAACCCCAAACCATCGAAACCCTAATCCCCAAATCGATTCTCCACCCCAAAATTCACCCTCAAGTTCAAATCTTTCATCAATGAAACCACTGAATCAAGCGATCCCAATAGTAATCAAACCCTTATTGACATTTCTCATTGTTTCCCTGTCTATCATCCTCGCTCTTGTGTTTCTTTCCCCATCTTCTCTCTTCTCTGAGCTCTCAATCTCGACGAATTCTTCTGGGTACGTGAATTTTCTCATTTTGATGGCTTTATTGGGATTTTTTGGGTTTTCCCAGATGGAATTCTAGGTGAATTGGTGTTGCCCATGTCGGATTTTGATGGGTTATGAAATGGGTTTCCATTGCTTGAGCGTTTTTTGTTGGGGTTTGATTGGTGTGATTTTTGGTTACAGGTTTGTGGTTTTGTTGTTTTTGTGTGTGAGTTAGGATTTGATGATCTGGGTTTGGGTTAGATTGTGGATTCTGGTTGTGGAGATAATGTGACTGTGAATTGATGGTGGTGAATTATTTGTGTTATCAGTTATGCAATGTGCATTGCCTTCATGTCGAACGAGCTTCATCGATGAGGTGTGCATTGTACTTAATAGAATGGTAACGTGAGAGTGATTCTTGCTGTTGTTGAGAGTACAATGGTAGTGAGTCCGAGCGCGGTAAAAGCTTTTTATGGAGAACAATGTGCATTGTTAATTTGTTAGGGTTTTAGAAGTTCATTTCTAATGATTCTTTACTATGTATAGGATTATTGGGAACAATGCTAGATTTGACATATGGAGTGTTCGCAGAGTTGTTGAGTGGAGGCCTTGTAAATGGTGGATTGATGCGAAACCTGTTGGTGAGTGAACTTCTTATGACGGTTGGTGGATTTGTAATCTTAGATTGATTCCACAGTCGTGAATGAAAACTGCGAACTGCGTTTCATTTGCAGACAATTTGCAAATTGTTGTTTTGTGTGTTGAAATGCTGCAGCTCTACCTGTAAAGACGAATGGTTATATTCGTGTGGATTGTTATGGAGGCCTCAATCAGATGAGGAGAGATGTAAGCTCATTCGGTTCATTCTCTTGTTTTGCTTCTCGTATAATGTTTTGCTTCTTGTTTTTAATCTTTGGTGATGGCAGTTTTGTGATGGTGTTGGCATTGCACGTCTGCTGAATGCCACCCTCGTTCTTCCAAAGTTCGAAGTTGCTGCGTACTGGAACGAGTCAAGGTGTTGTTTTAATCCGATCACCTCTGATTACTTCTGTTCAAGCTATATTTTCTTGATGGGAAAAAATAAATAAAAATCAAGCGATTAAGAACAGAGTTCACACAGACCGATAATTTCAGATTTCAGCCCTTAAATGAGGGTTTAATAACATTTGTGAGTTCTATTGTTAAAAGAGGGCTGAAGTTCACGAAGAGAGAATTGTCGCAGAATCCCTTATTTTATTTTTCTTTGATGGTTTCCTCCCAAGCCATATATCTTGAAAGCTTTACTCTATGATAAATGGATTTAAGCTTTGCAACATTGATTCAAATTTTAGAAATGTTGTTATCTATAGTGAACATTTGGCAAACTGTTAATACATCGACATTTTGGATTGATGGAATACCCACACTGCAGTGGTTTTGCAGATGTATTTGATGTGGACTACTTCATTCAACAGATGGCTGGCTTTGTGCAGATTGTGAAGGAACTTCCTCCGGAAATGTCATCAGCTTCTCCTTTTCAAGTGGATTGCAGAAAGCGCAAGGGCCAGTTTGATTACATTGAATCGGTGCTTCCTTTGTTGCTTGAACATCGGTACATTTCAATCACTCCGGCGATGAGTCAAAGGAGGGACAGGTACCTTTTTACACTGCATTTGTATATCGCCATCTCTTGAGAAATATGTAGTAATCAATTGCATTTACTTTCTGTTTGCTTATAGGTACCCTCTTTATGCGAAAGCTGCCCTTTGCCAAGCTTGTTACAAGGCATTGCACCTCAACGACGCATTGGAGAAGAAGGCAGCCCAGCTACTGGAGGCCATCCCAAAGCCATTTCTTGCCCTTCACCTCCGGTTCGAGCCTGACATGGTTGCCTACAGCCAATGCGAGTACCCTGGGCTTTCTCCTGCATCTCTCAAAGCCATAGATGCTGCAAGGGGAGACCGACAACCCTGGACTGGCGAAGCAGCCCATGTTTGGTGGAAACGAGGGAAATGCCCTCTTACTCCTCGTGAGACAGCCTTCATCCTGCAATCACTTGGTATCCCAAGAAACACCTCCATCTATCTTGCAGCAGGAGACGGTCTCATGGAAATAGAAGGGCTGAAGTCAGTATATAGGAACATCTTCATAAAGTCGAGTGTTCTTGCCGGGGAGGACTTTACGAGAATGCACGGAAACACAAAGGCAGCACTGGACTACTATGTTTCCATTAACAGCTACTCCTACATTGCCACTTATTTTGGGAACATGGACAAGATGGTTTCAGCAATGCGTGCCTACAGGGGGATGAATAGAACTTTATGTCTTAACCGGAGGGCTTTTGCGCAGCTTATTTCCAGGGGGTTGAAAGGGAAGCAGCTGAGGCGGGCTTTGCGGAGAGTTCATTTGGAAGAGTTTGCATTGGGGCGAGGAACTGCGTTACCTGATTGCTTCTGTGAATTTAAGCTTTGAATACCCTGCAGGCTGATTACTTTTTGATCCCTTGTTGCATGTAAATCTACATATGATGCAACTTAGAAGATGTGCAGAGATTGACATCGTTTTGTATTCACCGCAAGAACAGAAGAGCCGGCTTATATTCTTCTCTGCAACGCTTCTACACTACGTCGCCAAGCATACCATAAAAGGAACCATAAAAAGGAAAGATGAAATTCCATGGAATATTTATTCCATCCATTCTTTTCACTGCTGCAACTTCCTAATATAGAGGTGTGGGTAAGATTATTTTCTGTTCATAATGTTACAGCTTCCTGCGTCCAAATCCACATTCTCAGTTGAAACATAACGCTTCTTTAACGTCCATCGCTAGCTGAACGTGAACCGACATGGATAAGAAACAAACGATCTCCCAGTTATTTATATTGATAATACAACTTGACAATCAACAATTCCCGCAAAATTGAAGCATTTACGAAATCTATTGGCCGTATCTTTGGTTCAAATAAACGGGTCTTGTTTAGTCGCTTATCGACAGTAGCCCCGGTTCAACAAGAGCAGAACTCATTCTCAGGATGTGAAATCTGTACGAGCGTTTTGGTGAAGGTTACCTTCGGCTGAAGCACAAATAATGCCTGCAACAAGAAGTAAGTACCTCAGAGGAGCGTTACAGCAATTCGAACCTGAACTTCAAATTTGAGCTTAACATGAAAGGAGTGTCAACTTAATACCTACCTTAGCCTACTATCTCAACTTCGTCTCGAGGAGCACACTTCTCCATGAGTCTTCATTGAACAAACACGAGTAAATGCTCGCACCGACTCAAGCAAGCCATGATGATTCTAACAGGAACCTTGCTAGCTTATCGGCAGAGAGTACTGCTCGCTGTCAAGAATGCTTGCTCTCTGCCAAGAATGCTTGTGTAGATGCATTGTCCAAGGGACAAGCCGACAAGTTAGCAAATAGTACATTGTTCTCAAGTCTTTAACCGAATTGCAGTGCATTCAGGCATCAAAGGAGACAATGCAGAACCCAGGTCTTGACCAACTTTTCCACAGTAGTGCTTGACTACTCGGCGTTGCCCTCCCCTGAAATCACGGAGTTCAAAGCTTGGTTCGATCCGGCTACTTAGTGAGTTGTTTCCCAGGTCTGTGATTACAAGCATACAAACGATTACTGAACCCATATAAGAATGCAACTGAGTTCATATCAAAAGTCCCACTTAAACAGCTGATGACGGGGATGCATTTTACCTGATTGCAGAATCATGGGGAAAAATCACAGGTAATCACTTGTGCTTTCAGTCTATCGTGCCTCAACAGTCTGTAATTGTGGATGAGAAAAAAAAAAAAAAAAAGAACAGTGGATTATATTACTGAAGAGTGAAAAGCAACATCCTAATGCGCTCTTTCTTTATAATCGACATGCAGCCATAACTTGACTAAATCATATGCAGTGATTTGTGTGGGAGGATTAAAACCAAATGCTTTCCCTTAACGTTAAGCAAAATTTTGTAATTCCAACAGAACAACCGGGACCAATTAACATGAATGCACCTGTGCTCTATAGTCAGCTCAGAAACTTCGTCTTTTCCTTCATGCAGCATGTACAGCTCCACTTGGTGTATCATGTAAGTTCTCTTTTGCACCAGCTCTTGCTCTCAACTGCACAGGTAGAAGTTGAAATGAATTCAGATCAATACAATTCACTACAAAAAGATGCTGTAATTCGTCAAAATTGAATATTCATCAGATGTCCGCAGAACACCCTGATGCAAAAGGAGTAGGTTACATTTTACAAGTTAGTTACCTCAGATCTTGCTCCAAGGAAGAAAAAGAGGGTTCCAGAAACTTGAACTCCTAATCTCGGCCAACTTTATTGGCATGCCAAAGATCCAAACTCCAACACCTTGCTTAATGAGATGGGAGATGGGAGATGGAAGACAAAAGTAGAGCATTCCACTTTCTATCTCAAAGAGATATTGATATTATCTTCATGATGGCGATGAGACTTGCAGTCTTCAACCAAGCCAAGTAAGATAGAGGAAGCTGTGGAAGACATTCCAGGAGGGAAGTATGATTCTAATAATAGCGAGTATGTAACAGCAATTTGGAGCTCCTGCTCATTCAAATTGCAGGGTATAATTTTGTACCACTCGCTTGATCTCCCTTCCAAGCAAAGGCCGTGTAGTAATCCAGCAAAGGTAACTGAATCTGGTTGGCATCCTTTCCTCGTCATATTTTTGCTTAAATGCAAAGCGGGCACAAACATGCCGTATCGACAAAGGAATACTATTATACAGTTGTAAGCAGCAGTCGTAGGACTCCAACCGTCTGATATCATCCTCTTGAACAAGTCGAAGAACAACATCAAGCTCTGTCCGACCTTTTCCCTCTCAGAATTGGCTGCAGTTATGTTATTAACAATCCCGCGTACCAAATGATTAAATGTAAAATCATTAGGTGTGCACTTATTGATCAGCATCTCTTCAAAAATAGAGACAGCTTTTTCAAGTTTCCCTTCTTTGC
>JAOVYX010008929.1:0-34802 GCA_035668315.1 Drosera spatulata | reverse complement strand
ACGACGAAGACGACAAAAAATAATTCATTGATCAAACTCGTTTTATAGAAATTAAGAAGATAAGTTGCAAGCGGACACGAACCTCAATTATGATGTCACTATGAACAACTGTTTGCCTTGTCATAACTCCAAGGCTAGTTGACGAGTAATTAAACACGCCTATCATGTACAAATTTCCCTACACTAGAAAAGAGACTAAAAAAAGTGGGTGCTGACATGGTTCATTTTAGGGAAAGTATTTATGTGAGTGACGTAAAATCAAATACGAAAGGAATGATAGTAATTTAAAAAATTTAATTTAAAGAAATATTAAAAAAAAGAAATAATACAATGTTCGTTTAAACAAAATTATTCAAGTTATGAGTTATTCGTTGGACGATTAGAAAAATAGTCCCTTAAAATCAAGCAAGATCCATCTAGCACTTTTTCTTTTTTTTCTTTTTTCTTTTTTTTTTTTTGTTGCACTCAGCAACGTGCAAGCCCATATCTTTTATTACCTTTATCCCACAACAAACGCAATGTTGATTTAAATAAAATTATTCAAATACAAATCCTTCACGAGACGATCAAATATCGTTTTATATAAAATTATCATAAAATAATAATGATAATTTAAGTTATATATTTTAATATTAAATCAATAACGTAAGTTTCTTACGTCGTTAAAATAAATAATAAAATTCATCAAAATATATATTTAATAATATAATAATGATACACGTTATATTTTTCATGGAAGCGGGGAGTATCTTCCAGCAGGGAAAAGAGGACAATAAATCTGCCTTTTATTACCATGACACATGGGTCATATTTATAGTTGTATCTGAGTTTTTTGTTTGGTCTTCATCCTTATCCACTCTTTCAGTATTATATCCACACTCACATATAGTCACTATTTCCAGACCACTGCCTGGCTAATTTATTCTTTGTCTGAAATACCCCTCATGGTTTTCAACTTGTGCCGAGATCGAGTTGAAATAATTTGCTTCTAATAATGTCCAGTGTTGTTTGAGTCTTCTGGTGCGTTGTGACTAGGAATTTCACTCTTGGAGGTGAGGGACGATATATCAAATGGGTGTTAGTCACTACTCTCGACAGTCTGCATATAGGTAGATTCAATCAGTTTATAATTCTACGTTCTAACACGTCAGAGTACCAAAGTATAGATTGTTAGTCGGCGACTCTAACAAGTTGGGTTGTGATTCTGACTAAACTATACTCTCAGAATTTTTTCTGCACATAACTTTGTTAGAAATGTTGAGTATTAGAATCATATTTGAGCTAGATGGAGCTGCTGAACCAGGAGGATATGGAAATAGTAATTTCCCTCATCCAACAGTCAATAAGTCATCGATATCAAAGAGATATTTATAGGTTTCTTTTCCTATATAATGGACACTAGCCAGCAGTGGTATGTATCACAATATAGTAAAACTCATCCACAGTAGAGAGGCGAGTGGGAAAAAAAAAAAGGGGGAAGAAATGAGTCTGCTTGATAAGCTGTGGGATGATGTTGTTGCAGGACCTCACCCTGAATCTGACCTTGGCAAGCTCAGGGTGGTCACCCCATTTGTTACCATCCCTGGTACATATATTGGTCGTTTTCTGGTCATCTTTATGATCATACTCGACGTAGGACGAAAGCGTGATAGGTTCTAGATATCATTCTAGGTTCTGACTGCCACAAAACTGGACTAGATTTTGAAAACCCAGCTCTCTTTGAAATGATGCCAAAACAAAGAGCTTGATATATTTTAAGCGTACGTTTGCGGTTAAACGATTTAAAAATCCTGTATAATGAAATAAAAATTTGGTTTGTGTTGTTGCTGCTGCTGTTGTTGCTGAAGTTATTTGTGGTTGATTGGTTTGGGGGTTGGAACATAACAGATGGAGATGTCAAGTTTGGGAGGTCGATTTCGATGCCGAGTGGTTCCACTCCCGTGACACCAACGACCCCTGTCATGCCGTCTTCGGCCAGGAAGGAGAATGTGTGGAGGAGTGCGTTTAACCCTGGGAGCAACCTGAACACCAGAACTATTGGTGCTCATTACTTCGACAAGCCAGAGCCTAGCTCTCCCACTGTCTATGACTGGTATGCCACTTTATGTATATACACAAATAGCTATCACAATATACCTAGTTGATGAAGAATCTTATTGATAGTATCATAGTACCAAGAAAAGATCAAAGGACAGAATGAAATATTTCGCTATACGTAGAATCTGGTGTCCGTGATGCTATTTTGTTGGTAGTTCAGCTTCGTGCAAGCATTTGATCACCTCTCGAGGATCTGGATTCAAAGCTGGTTAAACACAACAGGTTTTGTAGCTTCATTCTTAGTTATGCTGTGATACCTATACTTAATGTTGTGAACTTTGTGGCGTAGTTCATGTTTCCAAGCTTTGCCTAATCAACTTTAGGCAATGGTAATAGGTTACTGTCAAGAAGCTGTGATATTGGTTAAATGCTTTGTTGCGGATGTTAGATGAGATGAATAGGTGATGCGGTTGTGGTAAATATGCAGGCTTTACAGTAGAGAAACTAGGAGCACGTATCGTTGATGGAGTGAGTCGACTACTGCGAGTTGACCGGAACTTGTCAGAATTTTGTAAATATCAGTTCGACTGTATCAAAAGAGTCTGGGTGTCTTTCTTTGGTGTTTTGAGGTCCCTGGCTTGTGTGGTTATCTAACGAGGAGCTGCCTGCAGCCATGCTTGCTTCAATAGTTGTATGATATGAGCATGACCAGTTGTTTGCTGTACCACTTATGTGAAAAGGACTATTAAGAAGACCTATGAGAATGTCAATCTGTTCTGTCTATTGCTTCTCACGGTCATTGTATACATTGGTTTACTGAGGAAATTTTGGAAACGAACTATGGAAACTAATCTTCTAAAAACAAGGAAAGCAAATAAGCTAAAATATTTACAACCTAAAATAATCGAATAAATCAAGTCAGCAAATATTTGCACACTCCCTCTCAAGTTGGAGCATGAAGATAATGCCCAACTTGCACATGAGATGATGGAATCGCTGACGTCCCAGAGCCTTGGTAAACAAATCGGCTGGTTGTTGCTGGGTGCGTAAGTGGGTAGTGATTATGGTCTTATCCTGCATCTTCTCATGAATGATAGTTATTTCGATTTCGATGTGTTTAGTGCGCTCATGAAAAATTATTTCAATGTGTTTAGTGCGCTCATGAAAAACAGGATTTGCAGCTATATGTAGAGCAGCTTGATTATCACAATATAACCGAATAGGCTGGGAATGAAGGACACCAAGAGATGCCAGTAATCCTTTCAACCATGTTAACTCACAGGTTGTTATAGCCATAGCTCGGTATTCTGCTTCAGCGGATGAGCGTGAGACTACAAGCTGCTTCTTTGTCTTCCAAGAAATAGGTGACCGGCCAAGCATCACAAAGTAACCGGTCAATGCTCGAAGTGTGAGCGGACAACTTGCCCAATCAGAGTTGAAAAATCCATGCAATTGCAATTTAGTATTTGAAACTAGTAGAATGCCTTGACCTAGACTCCCTTTGAGATAGCGAAGCACTTGCAAAGCTGCATCATAATGATCCTGTCTCGGGACATGCATAAACTGTGATAGAATGTGTATAGAGTAACATAGTTCTGGTCGTGTAATGGTCAAATAAATTAGTCGGGCCATCAGACGTGTTGAGATTGTCGAATCCTTCACGACGAATATGCGCATCGCTCTCCAAGTACAGGGGTCCCGCTTGAGGACGTTTATGATGTGAGACCGTGGGAGTCGAAACAATGGAGTTCTGGACGCTTTGAGGACGTTTCAGGTCAGGTATCAAAGCGTCCGAGCGTAGTGTAATGATACGCCCGGGCGCGGTAGGATGTTGATGAAAACAGGGTCTCGTGACAGGCATCAAAGCTCCCGGGCGCAGGTTTGGTTATTTCGGAAAACTCTCCAAGTGCTCGGGGGTAGTGTCTCTGGACATCCGGGCGCGGTACAATCTCCGTCTCATAAAATATTATCTTTATCGAGCTATTTTTGATTGAGATTCAGTATATATACTTTTGTTTTGGGTTTATCATGTGATATAGAAGATAAGGGTTTGGGTTGGTGATCTATTACGATGTATGACGGCTCTGTAATCCCTTGTTCATCTTCGTAGTGATTTGCTACCGCAATTGTGGTGGTGTTCTTGTGCGGTTTTTCTTCGGTGCTTGGGTTTCCCCCACGTTAATTGTTGTGTTCTCGTTATTGTTCTTCTTGTATTGTGTTTTCGATTCTTTCAAGACGTCGATACAAAGAGGGATCGCCAAATAAATCTCCATTAGTCAAAGCTAAATGATGATGATGCTCCATAGGAAATTCTGCAGGCTTAGCACCGAGAATACCACATTCCGTCAAAATATTCAACGTGTATTTCCGTTGGCATAAAAATAATCCTTGAGAACTACGAGCAACTTCGATTCCTAAGAAGTATTTCAAGGCGCCCAAATCTTTCAATTTGAAACATCGTTGCAGGTAGTCCTTGAAGCGTAGGTAAGCTTCATGATCATTACCTGCTAGAGTCAAATCATCTACATGCACAAGCACAACAAGAAATATGGATCCTTGACGACACATAAACAAAGAATAATCCGCTATAGACTGAACAAAACCATACTCCCGAAGGGCAGCTGTCAACTTCGCAAATCATTGTCTTGGCACTTGACGAAGTCCATATAAGGATTTACGCAAGCAACACACCCTGTCAGAGAAACGAGTGCTGAATCCCGGAGGTAATTTCATATATACCTCTTCATGCAAATCACCATGAAGAAATGCATTATTGATATCCATTTGATGCAACTCCCAACCCTTGACAACGGCGACAAACAAGAAGCATCGCACAGTTATCATTTTTGCAACCGGTGCAAAAGTTTTGTTATAATCCACCCCTTCAACCTGAGTGTTATCCGAGACGACCAATCGTGCCTTGAATCTTTCAATGGTACCGTCCGGATGATATTTTATTTTATACACCATTTGTATCCGATAGCCCATTTTTCAGCTTGAAGTTTTTCAAGTGTCCATGTTCTGGTAGCTTCCAGAGCATCAATTTCCTTTGCCATTGCTTCTCACCATCGTGGATCTTGCACAGCTTCTCTGCGTGTTCTCGGCTCAAACACATGAAGTTATTGCACATAAAAATTTTCTATGGGCAGAAGAAAATTTATTGCATGTAACATAATGAGCTATGGGATAAGGAGTACCTAAAGAGTCGTTTTGTCGTGGGCGTGGGGAATGGGGTTCAACTGATATAGTTTTGTGGTACACAAAATCCTTCAAACGTACAGATTGTTGCTTAATCCGCTGACCACGACCAAGGTCTCCTTCCTTGGAGATTGTGGGTTGCTGTAATTGTGTGACATGCTCCTCTGCATTACTCACTGCATGATCATCAACTTCAGCTGCAAGTTGCAATTCATTATGAGCATTGTCAACGATAGTAACAGCCTCCACATGATCAAGATCATTCCTCCCCTTTGCTTCCATATTCTCATCATGCAAGTCAACATAAACAGCTTGGTTGTCACGGATATCTTCGAAAGAACCAACCTGCTCCATGCCACTAGAACCATAAGGAAATGTGTCCTCATGAAAATCACATCTCGGGACATAACAAATTATTTTGTTTCAACATCATACACCTTTCATCCTTTCTTGCCATAAGGATAGCCAATAAAGATGCAGCGTTTACTACGTTGTTCAAACTTATCCTTTGGTCGAGGACTAGAATGCACGTAACACAAACACCCAAACACCTTAATATGTGAGTGCGATGGGGTTTCAGAAAAGAGAAGTTCATATGGAGTCTTTCTATGCGGAAGCGGTGATGGAGTACGATTAATCAAATAAGCAGCCGTTAAAATACATTCTCCCGCAGAATTCAATTGGCAGGTTAGCTTGAAAGCGAAGTGCTCGTGCCACGTTTAAAACATGACAATGCTTTCTCTCACTCTCCCGTTCTATTGAGGTGTATGAACACAAGAAGTCTCATGCACCATCCCATGTTCTCAAAAGAAATGTTGCATTCGCCTAGATGTAAATTCGAGGCCATTATCACTTCTGATCCATTTCACATTAACTCCAAATTGAGTCTTCACCAGCGCACAAAAATCAACAAGCATTTGATGCACTTCACCTTTGTCATGCATCAAGTACACCCATACGCCTCTAATAAATCATCCACAATGGAAAGAAAATAATGTGCACCACAAGATGCTGGAATTTTATACGGACCCCAAATATCACAATGAAGCAAATCGAAACAAGCATTGGTTTTCTCATCACTCCTAGGGAAAGAACAACGGGTTTGTTTGGCTCTAAAACAGGCATCACAAACAGTTATGTCACAGTCCTTGAAGCCACTACTACTTATCTTAGAAACAGAAGATGGTACATGTTTTGATGGATGCCCTATGCGCCGATGCCATCTCACAAAGTTGTCTTCTCCACGCATCGAGAAAGCATTGATCCTCGTACTGGCCTGTAGTAGTAGACCCAATTCCTCAACTCACCCACTCCAATCGGACTCTTCGAGATGCGGCCCTGTATCACACATAGTTTATCAGCGAATGTCACAATGCAATGCATATCACATTTGAGTTGCCCAATAGAAATTAAATTGCAAGTAAGGCGTGGCACATAAAGTACGTCACACAATTCCTACCCGAACCGAGCGAGATTCTTCCACGCTTAGTTCCAAGAGTATGATGATCATTCGGCAAAGTCACTGCAATTGGTTCTGACTGAACGACATTGCTAAGCATATCAATGCAAACACTCATATCAATCCAAAATGAAGCAATAGTTACCAGAAAGCTTCTCAATATCAGAGGAAGGTTCTATTAATTGAAGTAACTGTTGAAATTGTTCGGCGCCTCAGATTTTGAAAGCTTGTGGCTGTTTTGCTCGGAGATGACTGTCCCTAATTGCTGGTATTTGAATGCCCGAGAGATCCTGCAGAAGCTTGACGTGATCCTCCATGGTCACAACCACCACAAGTAACATGAGCTGTCGAGGCACTCTCAGTTAGAGTTCCTTTTCCTGATCCTCCTTTTCCCATAAAACCTCCAGGTCTTCCAGCCTTGTTTTTCCTCTATTTTCCTCGCATCCAATTCTCAGGATAGCAGATAATCTCAAAGCAACGAGACGAATCGTGTCCAAGTTTTCCTCAATGGGTGCATCTAGGCTTTTCGGCCTCAAACCTATTTCCCAATTGTTTGCTTGCTGTTTGAATTGCAAATGCAAGATGCTCGCTTCGATCTTCTTTTTGCCGCATGACATCTTTATGTCATTCCTCTTGAGTAACCATTGCGTAAACACGATTCAATGATGGCAAGGGATCCATTCCAAGTATTTGAGTTCTTATTGTCCCAAAACCGCTATTGCTCAGACCCATCAAAAACTGATAAGCTTTTTCATCTTCACGTTCCTTTGACAACTCCTTTGCTGCCCCACATTTACATGGCGGGACTCCCGAGTAGCTTCCAAGCTCATCCCATATTCCTTTAAGCTTGGTGTAATAGGCCGTAACCATCATTCCTTCTTGTTTCAAAGCGGCAATTTCACTCTTCAGTTGGTGAATACGTTGTCCGTTTCCGATGGAGAATCTTTCACACGGGTCATCCCACATCTCTTTTGCACTTTCGCATAAGCCACACTAGGTTGTAGTGCAGCATGAATAGTGTTGAAAATCCATGAGACAAGCATGGAATTGCAAATCTGCCACATGCTTGCTTCTACAGACCTTTCTTCCGGCTTCTGTACAATACCATCAATAAATACCAGTTTGTTTTTTGCACGAAGCGAATTAACCATCGCTTTCGTCCAAATATGGTAATTGCCTCCTTTCAACACATATTGTGTTATCACAGCATCCGGACTATCTGAGGGATGCAAGTAGAAAGGTGACATCGTTTCAATCGTCTTCTTTCCTTGGGATGCTACAACTTTCCCACTCGCCATGTTTAATCAAATCCGCCGCTCATCGCCACAAACCGCAGTTTCTATTCCTCACTTGCTTTAGGTGGCTTTAGGACCTTGCTCTGATACCTATGAGAATGTCAATCTGTTCTATCTATTGCTTCTCACGGTCATTGTACATATATTGGTTTACAGAGAAAATTCTGAAAACAAACTATAGAAACTAATCTCCTAAAAACAAGGAAAGCAAATAAGCTAAAAATATTTACAACCTAAAATAATCGAGTAAATTAATCAAGTCAGCAAATATTTCAAGATATTCGCACAATTTATGTATCACTCTTGTAATGTATTACGTGCCTGATGCTTCGGTTGTTGTAGTTCGAACTAATAGTGTTGTCAACGAATCGTTATTCTGTTGTACTTGTATCAAAGACAATGTATCAGGTTTTTTATCACATTGGACATGCGTACCCTATTCTGGACATGATATACCTCATGTTTGCTGGCCACTGTCCGCTGCCAATGCTTGTTCCTATCTCATCAAATTTGCAAATGTATTGACGACGATGATTCGATCAGCTTAGAACTATGCTGCTAGAGCGGGAAGATGTAGATGGCGTCGTCATAGACAGAGTCGAAGGATCCTTTATAGTGTGCACATGAAAAGTATCCATTTTCTATTTCATCGCCTGGAATTGAAGCATACTCTCTGTAACTGTTCAAGAAGGAAAATTGTTAGATTTGAAGACTACAAACTCTTGTCTCATCAAGCTGCTGAAACTACGGGAAATCGTATTTTGACAATGAAGACAATACAAAAATGGATCCAGGCTTAATTTCGTCGCTGTTAGATGCACTCATCAATATTCATGCTCAATGTTGACACATATGTTGATACACAATCAAACTATGATTAGTACTGAACTTGCATAAATGAATAAACCGTGAGATTGATGGAATCATACTCCTTCCGTCCTAATTTAAATACAATATTTTTAATTTTTTACAATGTTCAACATGTATTTTAAAAAAGTTTTTTATTTTTTTTATCTCAATGATGTAGTAAAATTATGTCACTGATATAGAGATGAAGTACTTAACTTAAACTGTTATTTCATGGTAATTTTACGAAAAGTGATGCTTGATCATTTCGTGAAACGTTAAAGTTCGCATCGACAAATATGTACAGTCAAAATGTTATGTTTGTACAGACACAAGGGAGTATAAGACTTTATTGAAACACTAACTCTTCGTTTTGATTGCAAGAATGATATTGGGAAAAGATGGGATAAACAAGTGCTTGTAATGAAGGTCGTATTCCTTGATGGTTGTTTGGTTTGGTCAGAATGAAATAAATCATCTTTGTACTCAATTCTATTTGAGTTTAATTTTATTTTAATTAACTTAGTTTTGATTTTAGTCTTAATTTTAATTCTGAGTTAAATATTAGGGATTTTTACTTAAAACTACAAAAAAGAAAAGAATACCAAAATAATACAAACGGAATCTTAATTCCAAATACATACAATTGGAGCCCAAAACCCACGCGCACGACAACGCCTCACAAACCCTCGACGCTCTACATTCTGCCTCATTATCACCCAACAAAAATTTCATTCTCGTGGAAATCAATCACTTTTAGCTACAAATTTCGCCCTCCTAATCTCTCTGAATCGCACTGAGAACTTCAATTCCGCGAATTGGAGTTTCGTTGGAGGCGCTTTGCAAATTTACCGAGAGAACAATTGTACATCTCGAACAATAGGTAAGCCTTACTGATTCAAGAAATGATGCTTGATCATTTCGTGAGACGTCAAAGTTCGCATCGACAAATATGTATAGTCAAAATGTTGTGTTTGTACAGGCATAAGGGAGTATAAGACTTTATTGAAACACTAACTCTTCGTTTTGATTGCAGGAATGATATTGGGAAAAAATGGGATAAACAATTACTTGTAATGAAGGTCGTATTCCTTAATGGTTGTTTGGTTTGGTCAGAATGAAATAAGCCATCTTTGTACTCAATTCTATTTGAGTTTAATTTTATTTTAATTAACTTAGTTTTGATTTTAGTCTTAACTTTAATTCTGAGTTAAATATTAGGGATGTTTACTTAAAAATACAAAAAAAAAAAGGAAAAAATATCAAAAGAGTACAAACAGAATCTTAATTCCAAATACATACAAACAGAATCAACGAATTAGAGTTTCGTTGGAGGCGCTCTACAAATTTGTCGGGAGAACAATTGTACATCTCGAACAATAGGTAAACCTTACTCATTCATGATTTGATGAATACAAATCCGCGAATTGGAGTTTCGTTGGAATTATTTTCTCACAGATTTTTGACTGCATACAATACATTCAATAGATTTTAGTTTTTTGGATTTCAAAAGGTATGATTATTAGAATAAATTTGCAAACCCTAAAAACATGAAGAGAATGCCAATTCTTGAGTGGTTGTGATATTAATAAGATATGTTATTATTTGTTAGGATTTGCAGAAATTTAAATCACACCATTTTATTTAAGGTGCTCTGTGTAATTTTCAAAAGGTGCTCTGTGTAATTTCAAAAGCTGCTCGGTTTAAAAATAAGCAAGCGCTCTGTTACATACTAATACAAATGCGCAATGTTTAAAAAAAAGACGCTTTATTATATTATTTTTAAAATTATAGACCCACATTGTTTATAAACTTGACATTATTATCAAATTTGGAACAGGAACAATGTCAGGTCAATACAGGAGTAATTTAGGTGCATTAGTGAAAATTCTGACATGTCCGAAAGAGAGAATGACAGTTAAGGATAAACACAGATTGTATTTCATAAAGATCCCTTTTGGAATCTGATAAAATCGATTCTCGAAGAAAGGGTGGCAATTGCAAATTCAAGGAAAAGTGGCATTTGCACACATCAAATTGTGGAAGGTTACAATAGAACGAAGAGATCCTTCACCTTAGGCAAATATATATTCACTATTGAGGAAATGGACATGAAACAGATTTCTGGAATAGTTGATGGGAATATTGACATGGATCAGAGCAGGTTGATGAAAACAATCAATGACTCTGAATTCCTGGACAGACATTTTAAAGAAGAAAAAACGGGAAGTAGAGCACAGAGGGCATTAACAACAAAGAAAATCAAAGATGCATTGATTGAAGTTTCACAAAAAACAGAAGAGTCAGATTACGAGAACACTGCACAACTCCTGGTGCTCTACATATTGAACACACTGTTCGTGAGCACATCAAAAACTTCGTTGAACTGGTGCTATTGTAATTTTGTGGCCGATATGGATAAAATGCGTGATTACAAGTGGACGTCATACTTTTTCCAAAAATTGATTGGATCATTAGATGATAACTGTTTCATTCCAGAAAGTATTTCAGACGATCCAAACTTATTTTTTGAAAGCCGCTCTGTGTTTTTTGAAAGGCGCACTGTGTTTTAAATAGGCGCTCTATTTTGTAGATTAACATATAATTAATTAAATAATGATGGTTAATTGTTATAATTGTCAGTACTGGTATCTGGAAAGGACTTAATTAAATAATCGCTCTGTATTTTTTGAAAGGCACTCTGTATGTTTAAAAGACGCTCTGACGCTCTGTGTTTTAAATAGACGCTTTGTTTTATAGATTAACATATAATCAATTAAATAATGACGATTAATTGTTTTAATTGTCAGTACCGGTATCTGAAAAGGACTCAAGTCATAGAACCATCATCAAATGTTTATGAAGGTTACAGCATACCAAGATGTGCGAGGTGGAATCTTAGAGATCTGCCGAAAGACATTGATGCCTCCTTCAAAAAATTTAAAGCGAAGAAGCTAAAAAAAAATATTTAAATGGTTTAATTTAACATAAATGTCTGGAACAATACAATGAAATAATATCCTCTTAAATTTTTTCAGATAATATTGGACCGATTATGTCCAACAGAAATGGGAAAAAAAAATCTTTGTATGGCATGCCGCCAGATGAAGGAACAAGAACGATTGAAGCATAAGACGAAGATTCCTACGATGGAACACCAACACAAGGGCTCGATGTGGCTGATTTTGAGTTCAGGGCAAGAAGCTGCCATTCATATTCAAGTGAGGCAACAGAGAGCGACGAAGAAATATAGAAAAAAGATGAAGAAGTTTCCTCTGATGATGTGTTGATAAAACATATCAAGCCAGGGAAAATAGAACTGTTACACAAAGAATTGACAGAGGCAAAAGAAGAAAACCTCACTCTAACAGAGAGATGGGTGGAAGAAAAGAAAGAAGTTTCGTTGTTGAGAAAAATGGTAACAACTAAACTCATACTGATTCTTGGTTTGAAAAAATGTTAAAAGTCTGTTCCTAAAGCAAATATTATTTCAATTTGTAAAAAAGCTTGAAGAAAAAAGCAAAAATTTGGAATTGGAGAAAGGGAAACACAAGGATGCAGAGGATGCGCTAATTTTGGAAGGAGCAAAGGTATGATTTTTTGGGTTTTATTACTAGGTGCTCTGGATATTTGTTCAGGCGCTTTGTGTATAATAAATCAGAGAAAAGAGTATGGTAATTTCAAAAATTAAAAGGTGTTGAATTATTCAGGTGATACTATTGGAAGAAAAATGCAAGGAGAAATGTGAAGAAGTAAAAGTGGCTGAAGAAAAGATAACATAGTAAAAAGATACTTCGGTACTTACGCTATACTTTTTAAAACTATTGCTCTGTTTTTAATGAATGTCTCTTGAATTCTGAAATAAAAAACTAATCATTTTTTAAATGTCAGATCAAAGATTTGGAAGGAAACATTGAGAAAACAAAACTAGAATTGTCAAAAGTATTAGAAAGGTAAAAAGAACATGTTGTTTCTTAAGACGCTCTGTGTTTTTGAACAGGCTCTCTGTTTTATTGCAATGATTTGTATGGTTTTTTTTGTTTCCATTAGGTCAATACCTTGGAGAGTGATTTAACCTCAACAAGATCTGAACTTGAAACATTACGTCTTACAAAGATGAGTCAAGTGGAGACACAAGGAAACGATCTAGCCAGTGCAGCAAAAGAAAATTCAAGAACTGATTCAAGGGAATGAAAAGTTGAAGTTGTTGATGACAAAAGAAGCCCAAGTCAAGGAACTACTGCAGGAAGAACTAAAGAAATCTGGAGAATTGATAATGAAACCTCAGCAGAAACTAAGAGGTTAAATGGAATCATCTGTGTAAAAGAGGATGAAAAAATAAAGCTGTTGGAAAAATTTGAAAAAGAAAGGAAGCTTATCGCAGAATACAAGCAGTTGCTCAAGAGCACACGGAGAACAATGTAGACAAAAGAACAAGAACAGCATGATCATTATCAAATCATTGATGATGATGAACTGTTACAATATGAATTTGAACAAGAAGGGCAAGCCAAGGAACCAATGAAGGAAAAGAAGAAAAAGAAAAAATCCGGACGTACACCGACGTCGATGATCAAACGCATCAAAGACAAGGGTCCCAGATCAAAGAAAAGGATGAGCAACTTTGAATATGATGATTCGAAGCAGAGCAAGAGTGCAGGGGATGTTGAGAGCTACCTGACCGACGAAGTAAGGAACAAATGGGCAATGATGAAGGACCAACCCTCCACGTCTAAGTAAGCATTTGAATTAATAATAATCTTGCTATAAATTTCATTTATTTTCCTTCTTTCTTCATATTAAATAATTTTACTATGTATTTACATCATGAAATCATATATTTTAAAACAGAGCGTCTGTTTTAAACAAAATAGAGCACCAGTATTTCAAGCTGTCACACTGTTATCATAACGGAGCGCCTCTTTTAAAAAACAGAGCGTCTGTTATAATGTTTTGTGTTTTTGTTAAAAAATATAAAATAGATATTACTAATATCTTTATTTTAGATATTAAACTAACTAAGCAATTATCATTTCAGTGACATGATTTATGTAACAAATGACGGGAAGCATACGTTGATTATGACGACGTCTGTCATATTACAAAAGACGGACCATTGTCCAATACTGCGATCAACACTTATGTCGCATTGATGTTACAGAAAGCAAAATGCAAAGAATAAATTATGGTCTACAATACAGAATGTTGGGTAAGTTATTTAATGTTATGAATATTACATTACATTTCATTTCAGTATGATCTAACTCACTTCTTCTATTACATTTAATGTAGTATTTTGTTACACAAAATAAAAAGACAGCTGAAAAATGGATAAAGGAGAAGATGATTGGACAAATGACACAATGTTGGTACCTGTTCCCAATGAACTCAACTGGAGGGTCGCCAAAGGGTTCAACATCTTTTTATTGGACTCTGTTACCATTCGACAGTGAGAATACTAGTTGCGTTCATCACAATTCCAAACAACAAAGACAACGTATGGGAGAGATACTCAAATACTGGTAAGAACAGATGCATCCAACTATTTTTTTTTAATTTTAAAAAAAGAAAAATGTTGACATTTTTTCAACATGATGTAGGTGGATTATGTGCACAATTACCTGCAACAGAGTGAAGTCAGAACTCAAGTAATCGAGAAACCTAAAGTGATTATCAACAAGAATGCACCTTTACAGTAAAATGTGGACTGTGGTGTCCAGGTTTGCCATTGGATCGAATTGTTGGCAAACGGTGATGAAATACCGAAGTCTACAACACTAGAAGAAATCAGGAAGTTCAAAGCAAAGATGTTATCGACTTTGATAGAGGGATATTAGTTAAAAATAGTGTGATGGTTTTCGCATCTTATTATGCTGAAAAATGCTACTTTCTGCTTTGGGAATGATTAAACTTCGAGGGATTAGTTTATATCCTGTTCAATACAAGGAAACATATGAGATCGATTGCCCTTATGTTTCATATTTTGTGTTTCCTTTTCTGATGTTGTATTCTTTGAAAGAGCTCTGTATCAAATACAGAAGACGCTCTATGTTTTCACTGCCCCTCTACCCCTCTGTAACAGTTTGAATAGGTGCTCTGTTGTGTTAAAAGTTTGACAAAGACATGAAAAGACACAATGCTCTGTTTTAAATACACAGTGCCCCTAACAAAAACATTAAAAGACAATATTCAAATGATTAATAAAAAAAATACATTTCATGGTTTAAAACTTATAGAAAATGTATTCTTTGAAGGAGCTCTGTATAAAATACAGAAGGTGCTCTGTGTTTTGAACTTCTACTCTGCCGCTCTGCGACAGTTTCAATAGGCGCTCTATTGTGTTAAAAGTTTGACAGAAACATGAAAAGACTCAACGCTCTGTTTTAAATACACAGCGTCCATAACAAAAACATCAAAATACAATATCCAAACGATTAATAAAAAAATACAATTCGTAGTTTAAAACTTACAGAAAATGAGAAATAAACATATGTCTCGATCATGGTATAGCCTCATGACAAGTTTTTCAGTTATGATGGACAAATTTCTTGCACCTTGAACACTTCAAAGCCCCTCACCTCGCCACTGGACAAAATACGATGTTTTTTGGGCCTTCCAGGTAACCGTCCCACTGATGGTGGAAGTATTTCAATAGCTACCTCAGTTGCAATTTGATCGACTAAAGACAACGAAATAGGATATATGAGTAACTCATAGCTTTTTCGATAATTTTCCTTAAAAAAATAAAGATCAATCATGCTATTTAACAACAAAGAGTACTTTCCAATAACACATGCTGCATGAAGGCATGAAAAACCATTGGCCTGGCACATTCGACACGAGCAAGTCTATTCTCTGATATTTACCGAAGCTGTTGGGTCCGAAATCACCTCAAAAATCATCTCTGAAGATTTATTCACTGAGAAAGTATGAGAATTCTTGAATAATTCATTCAAAGTGTCTGACATCCTAGGGCATAACAAGCCATTCCATTCATCCGCTTCTTTCCTACGATTGTTGAACCACTCCATTAATTTGATACGAATATGATCCACTATCCGAGTGATAGGAAGCTCCCTTGCGTCCAAAAGCCAAGCATTAAAAGACTGCGTAGCATTAGTCCTCGTCTCCCTATATCGACAACCGACAGAAAAACTTATCGCCCACTTATCATAAGGCATCAAAGAATCCAAGAACTCCAATGCTAGCCTTCCTCCTTTCTTCTGAAATGTAGCAAATAAATGATAAAGATCAGTTATTATTGGTGCTTTTGCATATTTGTCAAAGAGACCAACAATATAATCCTTGTAAGATGCTAGCATAGTAGTTGCTCGGTATCTTGCTTTCAGATTATCCTTGAGGTGGCAGAGACAATAACAGAGTGGATAATCAGAGAAAACTTCTGAAAATGCTTGCAAAAGCCCCAAATTACGATCACAGACAAAATTAATCTTCCAGTCAACTGTAATTATTTGTTGTAGCTCCATAAGAAACCAACGCCAACTAACATACGTCTCCTTATCAACAATAGCAAAACCCAAAGGAAAAAGTCATGTGAAAGAAAAAATAAAATAAAAAAAAGGATCAAGATAAGAAATTAAAACAGAACACCTGGAATATATGTAAAAAACAAAGTTCGCTTTGTAAAACAAAAATAAAAGAAGTATTAATATGCATACCCCTATTAGCATCCTTCCTTGTTGCTGCTAATATGACTCCATTGAAATCGCCCTTTAAGAATGTGCCATCTAGAAAAAACAATGGCCTACAATGATTGAATCTTACAATGGAAGCATGAAATGCAACAAAGAGCCTCAAAAAACGTTTAGTACCATCAACCAATTCCAAGGTAATCCGACTTCTCGGATTAGTAACCAACAGAGCTTCAATATACGGCTTTAGTTTCGCAAAGGGCTCAGTGCAATCTCCACCAACCATCATCTTTACATTTTGAAGGACATTCCACGATTTCTTATATGATAAATCCATACTATAATTCGATTGAAAATGATTGCAGACCTGATTGCTATCAACATGAGGATCATGACGTACCATGTCAGAAACAACCTGTGTAAGCCATTTGAACTTAATACCCTTAACCGATGGCTCGGGGGAAAAAAAAAGCTGTCCACACGTATGAGTGTTATTCATCTTTCAGATGTAAAAGTATTTATTATAAGGACACAAGAAAGCCATAACAAATCATTCACAACCATCCTCTTTCAAGGAACAAATTGCATAAACTCTCTCCTTTTCATTCCTCTTCAAGGTATATTTAAATCTGACCTGAGTCGCATACAACGCAAGAGATTTCCTAAACTGTTCAACACCACCAGGGAAAGCTTGTCCAACATGCTGAATAAGACTAGACCAATGTGATGAACACAGAGATGGTTGCACATTGATGGAAGGACCCCCTTCCAAAACAAGCAATGATTCAGAAACAACACTTTCACCAAAATCATGTACATACCCATCTTGCTCAACAAAACCATCAGACACCAACAAAACATGTTCCTAAAAAGGAAGTTTTGTCAAGGTGCTCTGTCTCCGATAACTGATGCTCTATCTCATATAACTGGCGCTCTGTTTGACTTGCACAATCAGGAAACAGATTACATGATCTAGAATGCATTTGATTTCTTCTACATTCAATACTAACATTAACAAAACGCAAAGTAAAACATTAACATAGTTATAAAGTCCTCTTGATCTCTCAACATGCAACGATCATGATCCGGGATCGAATAAAACAAGTTCAATTCAATGTTTCCACCAATCTAGAACCGATCTCGTATCTTTTCAACAAATTGATCAAAACCTCTATCTGGATCACATACGAAAGAACAAGAAACCAAACCTGCATATAAAAATCGTTTTGTTATCCATCACCACACCTTGATCTGCTGTCAATCGAAGATAGAAAGAAGTTTCAAAATCAAATTGCGAAATCCAATGATCTGATGAGAATAACGATGATCGAGTATTGATTTCATTGATGGAAATGAAATTACAATCGGACAATGGAAGAAAGAAAAGAGGAAAAATCGATAATGAGATAGTTTCAATCAATTTAGAGCAAATTTTAAAAATTATATATTTTAAGGAATAAAATTCCGTGTGTATGTTTTTGAAAATAATTTTGAAAACACGTAGTTTTTGATATTTTTTTATAAATATTAATATTAATAATACTATTTACAAAAAATATCAAAAACTACGTGTTTTCAAAATTATTTTAAAAAACATACACGTCAAAAATTAATATCCAAATCATTCAATTTCAACTCGAATCCCACTTCCTGCTCCCTCTCTCCATCCTCCTCCTCCCCCGCCACTGATCTCCTCCTCCTCAAACTCCCTCTCCGATTCACCGCAACCCGACGCCGTCTCCTCCATCGCCGGCCGCCGCCTTGCGTCAGGAAATTTGAAGTTGTCTTTGTAAATTCATGAAAGCAGTTCGAGAGGAGAGAAAGGGGAGACGATCGATCGATTGTATGAGCTAGGGTTTTTGAGGGAGAGGATTGAGGATGGTGTCAATGGATCTGTGTGGAGGAGGGACGAGTTTGTGTCGAGGATGAAACAAAGTACTCTGATGATGTTAAACAGCCTGCACCAGAAGTGTGTCAGGTCACTGTCAAAGACAAGGTCGAACTGAAATGGCTAGTACTGTTGCCATAATCTCTATAATCCTATTGTTTACTTGTGTTCCTTGAGCCTAACATCAGTTTTATGTACTTGTACTGCTTCATTTTGGTGCCACCTTTGATTTTAGTATCGACACATATATGTTCGAAGAACTCCTTATGGTTTAAGTCAGGTAAAGACTTGTGACACATGACTAGTAAAATGCAAGATCTGCATTCTACATTATAGATTATATCGTCTCATCTTGTATTCTGATTTACATGGCCTCCTTGGGCTAATTTTCCAACAAGATAACTATAAGTTAAGTGTGTTATGGGTAATTTTCAGACACAATGAGTTTCAGCTTATCAGAAACGTCTCCTTCAACAGGTAAAATGGAGATAACCGGCTTAATTCTATTGACGCTCTTTTTTTTTTTTTTCCTGCCACTCTATTTTTTTTTTTTTTTTTTGGTTCTGTCGTTCTATTCTGTTTTTGTTCAAGCACTTTGTTTCATTTTGTTCAGAAACTTTTTTTTTTTTTATTCAGACGCTATATTTCATTTCTCTTACGTGGATAGATCAGATCAAGAATAGTTCTTGCTTATTTAATCGCTCTTTATTATTCGTAGGAGACTTTCTGAATTGTTCAGACATACAAAGTCCTACAGGTTTTGTAAATGAGAAGTGTGTTATTTTGTTGACTTTATGATCTTTAAAGTGAATACTTATATTTGTACAGGCGCTCTGTATTGATTTTGTTCAAATGTTCTGTTTGATTTTTTGTTCAGACGTTCTGTATTATTTTGTTCATGCACTCTGTTGTGATTTGTTCAGACGCTCTATTTCATTTTTAACATGCGTTCTGTTCCATTGTTGTATATGCATTCTGTTTCATTTTGTACAGACACTATGTTTTATTTGTTCAGACACTCTATTTCAGATTCCGACGAAGAGTCTAATGACGTTCCAATTTTCGACGATAATTCAGATTCCGACGACGTGATCGGATTCCGACGAAGATTCTGACAATGTGATCGAATTCCCGCGGAGATGGAGTGATGGTAGGGGTTGGGGTGCAAGTGAGGGCAGGGTTAGGGATTACATGGGATTGATGAATTCTCATTTTTGGAATTATTTTTCTTGTATGTATTTGTAATTATTGTGAAAAAATTATAGTTTTCGGTGATTCTCCCTCATTTTTATTTTATTTTATTTTAAATTTTATACTAAAAAATTATTTTATTTTATTTACATTTACATTTAATTTAAATTTAAATTTGTGAAAATTCCCATGAAGTACTACTCTGGATACTTATTTCCAAGAAGATATCATCAAAAAAGATTTATTTTCATAAGATACCACTTTTATATAAAAAAAAAAACCTAACATTTCCGAATTAGCCCTTTTTTCCTATTTTCCCACTCTTTTCTTAATTTCTTTCTCTAGATATGACGATTCCACCACCAACCTCCTCTTCTCCCCCGTCGCTGTCACCACCACCTCTACCACTTCTCCTCTTCCTCCGGCATTGTCGCCGCCATCACCACCATCTCTGTGGCTGCCTTTCATGTCATGGGTTTGGGTTCGGGTTTCACTGTCGATTGGGAGAGGAGTCCCACAAAGGAGACGATGGTGAGGATGAGCCCAATTGCTACCAAATTCATCATCATCGATCTCTTCATGGCAGTGAGCGTTGTAGGAAACATGGTTTTGTGTAGAGTGAAAATCGCCGCATCAATTCCATTCTTTAATATCAGCTTCAATCTAGTGAAATCGCTCAAGCTCCATGCAATATTCTTCGATTTCATCTTTGGCTCCGATTCTCTCAAGGCCAGCGCGCTATCGTCGTCGTTCGTAGTAACATCGATGAAGGGACAAGTGATTCGGTGTTTGTCAAGGAGAAGAGCACCCTCGTTGTAAATTATTATCCTCATCATCATCGATCATGACATCTATCTCATTATTGTAATGGGGTCCCTCCTACTGCTTTGATTTTTTTGTGGAGCATGTTGTGACTGGTGAGTTGGTCTGCCTATCCAATATGCTAATCCTTGCGAGATCGTTTTCTCAAATATTGTGAACAATGTGTATTGCGCTCAAAATAAAGATTACTTATTATGTTACTTTATAAATTATAACACCACAAGTTTTGTTTTCTTAATTAATGGGTCCGTATAAGATTTTTATCGTATTGTGTTGTCATTTTTGGACATTGGATTGACTACTTCTTGCATAGGTGTACTAGCACGCCTAAAACTAGTACGTTTGAAACAAATCAATTTTGACGTACTGGTTTTTGCATAGGCGTATTAGTACGTCTGAAAGTAGTATGTCTGAAACAAACCAAGTTTGACGTACTAGATTTTACGTAGGCGTATTAGTACGTCTCAAAATAATACAGGTGAAACAAACCAATCTTGACGTAATAGATTTTGTATAGACATACTTGTTTTTGTGTAACCATACTAGTTTATTTGAACAAGTCAGATCTAAATCATAAAGTAGTATTTACATCATTTTTGCATAGATGCACTACTTTTTAAACAAATGGTTTTCTGTGTAATGGCGAATGATATTTTTCATATGCGTACTGATACGTCTGAAATAGTACGCCTGAAGTAGTACGCCCGAAGTAGTACGCCTCAGAATAATACACGTGAAACAAACCAATTTTGACGTATTAGATTTTACATAGACGTATTAAATTTTGCATAGACATATTAATTTATTTGAACAAGTCAGATCTAAATCATAAAGTAGTAGTTATGTCATTTTAGCATAGACGTACTCATTTTTAAACAAATGATTTTCTGTGTAATGACGTACTATATTTTTCATAGGCATACTAAGATGTCTAAACTAGTACGCCTGAAGTAGTACGTCTGAAATAGTACGCTTAGACTAGTATGCGTGAACTAGTACGTTTGAATTAGTAAGCCTTTATTTGATAAACCAATTTCAACATACTAGATTTTGTATAGGCTTTTTTTTCTTTTTTTTTTTTTTACACATGGGTACTAGATAATATACATTATGTGTTTTTCACTATGAATGCTACTTCTTCTTTTTTCACAGACGTATAAAATGATGTACATGATATATTTTTTACTAGGCATATTTTTTTTAATCACAGACATAATAAATGATGCACATGATGTGTTTTTTCACTAGACATATTGCTTTTTTTGCACATGCGATTTGATAATATATATGATGTGTTTTATTAAGCGTACTACTATTTTTTCCACAAACGTAATTCATCAAACCCTTTATATTTTTGCTTTTACTGATTGTTGCAGAGACTGATCAAGGCCTCTGCCGCCGTCGTTAAAACGATATGCATTGTCCATTTCATCCATGTAACATTGGATCTTATGTTTGGTTTTACTATGGATAAAATATTGTTCAACATGAGACTGATGTTGTATATGGTGAGTTGGTACTTTTCCTGTGGCGATGAATTATTTTATACATGTAACATTTCATGATCGATAGTCAATATCCATGTGCTTGCTTCAACCATACCTCACTCACCTCAAACCAATGGCCATTGCACCCTCATCGCTCCACCTTTCCACCACCATCCCCGCCTTCCCGATGTCACGATACAAGATTTTATTCGATCGAAGGCTAAAATGAACACACGATGAATTGGAACAGAGAGGCCGTCAGAATTGAACTCACGATGTCGAGGATGATCAACCACCACATTCGTCGTCGTCATTGCTGGAAATGGCAAAGGATTTCGAAACCTTGGCCTCTGCAAGGAGGAAGGAGGCCGGTCGAGCTAGGAAACAACGAATTCATCCTCGATGTCGTGGTTGTCCAATGACCGAAAATCCACAGATTGCAGACCATCAAGTATTCCTCCAGTGTCGTGATGAGCCCGAGAAAGATGAGCCGGGGTTGGGGTTGGGTAGGGTGAGTGTGGAGGGATAGTGTGAACATTTTTTAATAAATTGGGATCTTATTGAAATTAAAATTAGTTTGTGAAATTTTTTGAAAAATTTTTTTTCCAAGTGGTATTTTTCGAACAATTTTTCTTTGAATTTAAATTATTTTTGATTATTTATATTTTATTATCAGCATTTATTTCTTTATACTTAACCTTTTTATTTTATTTTTTATCTTATTTATTTGATTTTAATAAAACAAAATATTATTTTAATATTTCACCCACTCCCATTCAAAAGTGAATGGATGAAGACCTAGGTGTGAGTAAAGGATCAAAGTGCTTGATTCACGAGGAATCACATTCCACATGAAATAAACTATTCATGGATGAATGACTAACCAAACATGCTTTTGTACATTCAGGCGGAATAGAATATTTGTCTGATTCTTGTGTTCCAAATACTATCTAAGAAGTTGTTTACAATGACAGGGATTTTCTCTGTTTTATAATATAAAAATATTTTTAAATCATCATAAAATATATATAACATAATATATTTAATAAATTTTTTAATATAAAAAAAAATATTAAAATAATAATTATTTATTATAATATATCTATTGGTTTTTTCTCACCGCAACTGGAAAATATTAACACAAACACGTACGATATGACGAGACTACTGAGAACCTGAAACGGTTCTCTCGAAGTGAAGAAATTTCTTCCTCGTCTGTCTACAATCAAATTCACCCATCTCCACCGTTATCCAATCATGGAACATCATCAGCTCCCTTCGACAGTCGAATTTGCAAGTAACTTTGCAGTCATGGTTCGAGTCAGCGGCCCAGTACGCCCCCCTCTCTTTATCTATGGTAATCTATGACCATGAGTTCTTGTCCTATTTGTATCTGATTTGGTTAAATTTGTTTTTTGTATACTTGATTTTCAGGACCCGAAGGGGTTGAAGATGAGAAACCATGCTTTTCATCATTACAGGTATGTGAGAAATTTGGATTGAAGGGTGCCCTTTTGGTTTGAGGTGTTGATTTTATGTGCTTTTATGAGGATTGATGAGTTATTTGGGCAAAGATTGAATTTTTGAATCTGGGTGGGTTTAATTGGGTGATTTTGTCATGCCTTTTGCTCGTGGCGATTAGTCCAAGCATGTGTGACCAGAAGTGTGTGTTGGTGATCAGTCTAAACACGTGGGAGCTTGTGTTATGAATTATAATACCATATATTAATACAGGAGCTATAAAACGGGAGGAGTGATCCATGAGCCATTCTATATTGTTGTAGGCTTCCCAAATGCCCTATTATGGGTTTCCCACATCTTTGTCTCGCCCTTCACCCGTGGTGATTAAATCCAAACATGTGTGACATGAAACACACATCGATCAGGAGTCTTAACATGACAAGCGTATCTCGTGATACCATGTAGGACTATGTCGATTTCAGAAATAAGACCAATTTGCAGTAGGAAAAATAACCCATGAGCAATTTGCATTGTTGCAAAGCTTCCTTGTCTTTGTTTCTTTCTGATGTTTGTTTTCTGGGTATGTGAAATTTTTGCATGAGCAGCTCCGGGAAGACGACTCTTTCTGCATCGGGGATGTTGTTACCTGATGATCTTGTCAAGGGTTTGGGTTTGATGAGTGATTGTGGTGTTGTTATCACTGTTGCATCAGTTGTTGAGCCCTTTCTTACTGCAAAATCAAGGCAGTACGATTCTCAGGTGATAACACCTTGTTGGTGGTTTTCTTGTTTATGTAAAGCTGATGTGTTATTATGTGCTGAGGTTCCTCCAGGCGCCGCTTGATTGTAAGTTTGTTGTTTCTTATTGGGTTTAGGACATGCCTGAGGCAATTACTGGTTCTAAGATTGATATTATGGTTGAGGTATTATCATAAGGTTCCTTACTTTTACACCAGCCCTTGCTCCCGTGTAACTTTTTCCTTTTTTCTTTTTTGGTGTATGCTGAAAGTGCATGTTGACTTTGATTAATTTTATGTGATTCATGTTTTTTGATACATAGGAGAAAGTAAGCCAGTTTTTTTCAAAGGAAACACAGAAGGGAGCTCCAAGATGGTTTCATGCTGGGATTTTACAGTTGGTGTGTAAATAAAATTGGTAGCTTCTTGATTTTGTAAGAGACATGTTTCAATTTGTTTCCCGATATCTTTTCCATGCCCTGGCCCAATTTTATGAGAATCCCTGTGTTTTGCCATTGATTCACTGCTTCCCGGATTGATGCTGGTCGTCTGCTTGTTTTGAATGTTTGCTAGCTCTCTATATATAGTTTTATGCACAAATGAATTACAGTTTTTTCCATATTGTAATCAAACTAGAGTTAGATTTTCTTTGTACTCTAGTTTGAAAGTTTTGTTCTGGAGTCCCTAAAACTATCTAGGTGCAGTACAAACTTATAAAACTGGATTACAAAACTATCAAACTTCAGTACAAAATAATCAAACTTGAGTATGTAGCTGCTTCTTTCAGGACCATTGACATTTGACACTATTGTGTTATATGCTGTGTCCACTGAAGTGTGATGGTTGTATCCTATTGAGCGTGTCAACCAAATTTTTCGTCGAGATACTTTTCCTTTTTATGAATTAATTGGTAATGGTATGGCTTTGTTCTATGAAGGTTGATGTCCCTGGATCTTCCTTTGCAATTCAGTCCCTAATTGGACCTTCTTCTGGAACTTCAGAGCAAAGTTGGGAGGTTGGCTGGTCTTTAGCGACACGTATTGATGACCCTCAGAAGTTTGTGGATGCTGTTAAAGAAGAGGTTGGTTTTCCAATATGTTTAGCGATCCTTTTGTGAACCATTTAACAAATGCTTTCGTACAATGGTGTACAACATTGCTTTTTGATCTGTGGTTATCAATGACTCACTGACATACCCTTGTGTGCTTAGAGTCTTATCAACACATCTTAAACTGATTGTCTTTTATAAAAATGATGATAATGACTTGACAAAATTTTCAAATGATTCCAGACTTGAACAGAATACATCGGTTTGCTTAGAATTAGCAAAGTCTCATTTATCTCGCAAAGCCAATCTCGAACCAATTTTGTCAGGGAAAGGATAAGTATCCTACTGAGAGTGTGAAGCATTTGCCGATGACAAGATCTGTCAGTCCGTATCTGATAAGCAAGACAGCCTCCAGAATTGTCCTTCTGAAAGTACCAAAGTTATCTAATGAGGTAAATATCCATATAGAGAAGTTTCTCAAGTTCACTTCTTAGAGTACTCCATTGATGGTCGTGATGAGGGGTATATTGTTTGTTCAGGGTTTGCCGAAGATCATGATATCACCCAGTAATAGAAGAGGAGATGTTCTTCTTGCCATGGGTTCTCCCTTTGGCATCCTTTCTCCAGTTCACTTCTTTAATAGGTAGCTTCTATAGCTGATTCCAATAGACATCACTTTTTTTTTTTTTTTTTTTTTTTTTTTGGGTTCATGCTAAATCCATTGTTCTCTTTTGTACCATCAGACTTGTGAAGTTCTGTAGTTATTGAAGATTGTGCATTGACTTTAGGATCACTGCTTATTCTTTGATCATATGCTTCTTTGGTTAAGAGTCGTGTGTGTGTGGTGATGAAGATATCCATTTTCGTTCTTTCCTTCTTTCAGTTCAGAGGTCGCTGAGTGATGGTCAGGCTGTTACTTTTTTCCTGTGATATTTGAGACGAGGGAAAATATAGTTAGACATGATTCAGCATCCATGAAAGTTGAGCACTTTTTTTTTTCCTATTAATAATGTGTTGGAGAGGATGCATAGTGTAAGTCCTGTCCTGCCTACCCTGCATTTATCTTTAAATTGGAGCCTTGTTCATGTTTTGGTACGTTCTATCAAGTCCACACTTCTTCATTTGATTTATATTCTGTCTTGATCAGCATAGTTGTGGGTTCCATCAGCAACAAGTACCCTCCCACATCATCCGACGGATCTTTGTTGCTTGCTGACATTCGCTGCCTTCCTGGTATCTACACTTCCAATCTTCTGCATGGAAATTCTCTTTGATTTTTCAGACTGGATTATGGACTCTACTGCTTCCATTCATGGTTTAGGTATGGAAGGCGGGCCCATCTTTGGCGAAGCTCGACATCTGATTGGTCTTCTTACAAGACCATTAAAACAGGCTGGGGGTGCCGAAATCCAGGTATCCTATACGCCTACTTTGCTGATGATCAACCTAAATTCTGGGCATTGAGTGAACAATCTTGTCTCTGAGTTGCAGCTGGTCATTACATGGCAAGCAATTGCAGGTGCTCTCTATGGCCGTCGTTATGATACGCGTCCAGAGAAAGCTTCACAATATGCCGACTGTGATAATTTGATGAGTATAGAAATCAACAGCCCCTTCCAAGGTTCCTTACCCCATTACATACATAGGCAATCCATGGATAGCGGTGCTTTAGAGTCACCAGTTGGGAAGGCTGCAGCCTCTGTTTGTCTTGTTACCATGGATAATGGAGTATGGGCATCTGGTATTTTGCTCAATAACCATGGCCTGATACTTACAAATGCTCACCTATTAGAGCCGTGGAGGTTTGGTAAAACAACAGTTAATGGTGGAAAGGATGGAAATCCATATCCTCCGTGCAAAGAGTCTGTAGCTGTGAGGCGGGAAAAAGCCGAAAAGGATAGTGGCGATAGGCAAATCCATGTTCGCTTAGATCATTTCAACTCATGGGTTTGGCACAATGCTAGAATAATATATGTTTCTAAAGGACCTCTGGACGTCTCCTTGTTAAAGTTGGACTCGGTTCCAAGTGATGTTTGTCCTATCACTGCTGACCTCTCCTGTCCGTCTCTGGGATCCAAGGCATTCGTCATTGGGCATGGACTCTTTGGACCTCGATGTGGTACGACCTTTGGTTCCTACTTGGTGAATTCTTTTGCTTGATCATGGCTTTGATCTTTTCTTTCCTTTTTCTTCTCCTTTGTTATTTTTTCACCTTTGTCATTCCTTGATCATGAATTCTATACTTTTATCAGAAATGGTCCCATCCATTAGCTCTGGTGTGATTGCCAAAGTGGTCAAAGCCCAAATGCCTTCGTCATATTCATCAAATATTTCTAGAAACGTACTCGGTGAGCTTCCTGCGATGATAGAGACAACAGCTGCTGTGCATCCAGGAGGTAGTGGTGGCGCTGTTGTGAATTCAGTCGGGCATATGGTTGGACTTGTCACAAGGTATGTTACTTACATTATGGAAACGATGACGTGTGTTCTATACTGGTATATTAAACTAATGCTCATCTAAACTTCCATTCAGTGCCGTCATCATGGGTTCTGTATTTAGCATGAAGTTCACTCTTTTTATGGGATTTTGAGCCCCTGATTTGCGATATTGTTGCAATGTATATTTCTTTTGCTCATAATGTTAGTCTAGGTGTATCCATAATTTGGTACAGCATTCTTGTAATGCTACAATATTTTTCGGATAGTATACACCTTTGAGGTTTTAAGAGTATGGACTAGTTTTAACCGATTGAATAAAAAGGATTCATATGACCGACGCCTCTTGGTAGAATTTAATGCTTAGATGACGGTAACGGTGATCGGACATGATCTTTTGCATCAATATCATGACTCTACCATGTGAAGGAATTCTCAGAGCTCCGAATTCTACCATGTTTTGAGTTTCTATGACTGTAATTTCATCAAAGATGTAGGAGGAATGATGTTTTACCATAAAGCAGATATAGAGGACTGGTCGGGTTGTGATTGAATGAAATGCCTGACTGAAAATTGACCTGTAGTAGTTTGACTCCAACCCAACTCATCTTCAACCGATGGATCGAGACTTTAGCCAAATGAGATTTGCCTGTTACCACTTAGCTTATATTTGAGCTTTGAGCTGATCATTACTTAGAATCTGATGGACGGTCTTTTTGTGGAAACTAGTAATGAGTTGTTTTATTTTGATATGAACAATGTGATTAATGAGCCAAGACATTGGCATTACATCACTGAAACTTATGTTGGACTTTATGGATATTTATTCTGTTTGTAGCGTTGAATTGATTGTTTAAATTGAAGATATGGTTGCAATCGTAGAATCTCTCTTTATTCATCTTTTTCTTGTTCAAGTTTCTATGAAGTCTGTGACGTATTCCCAAGGCGTATGGTTCTATTCCAAGAGAAGTGATTTGGAAAACTTTAGAAAAGAAGGGAGTGACGAGTAGGTATATTGAGATTGTGAAAGACATGTGAAGAAGCTGCTACATGTGTGCGAACCTATGTTAGTGAAACGACTGCTTTTCCTATTAAAGTGGGTTTACACCAAGGATCAGCTTTGAGCCCATACCTTTTCGCCTTAGTAATGGATAATCTCACTAGGCATATATAAGATGAAGTACCATGGTGTTTACTTTTAGCTGATGATATTGCTCTGGTAGACAATACGAAAGAAGGGATGAATGAAGAACTTAAGACTTGGAGGGAGGCGTTGGAAAGTAAGGGGTTAAGGATCAGTAGAAGTAAGACAAAATATATGGAATGTGTGTTTAATGAGAGTAGTCAAACAAATAGTGAGAATGTATTGTTGGGAACAGAATCTCTCCCTAAAACGGATTCTTTCAAATATTTAGGTTCGATACTACATAATAATGGAGGAATTGATACAGATATTGATCATAGGATTAAAACATGTTGGCTGAAATGGAAGGGCACTTCAGGGGTGCTATGTGATTTTAAAATACCTACCAAGTTAAAAGGAAAGTTTTACAAGACAGCTATTCGACCATCGATGCTGTATGGATCAGAATGTTGGGCAATTAAGTGACAGCACATACGTAAGATGAGTATGAACGAGATGAAAATGTTAAGGTGGATGTGTGGACATATAAGAATAGATAGGATACGAAATGAAGTTATCACACAGAAAGTGGGTGTGGCTCTAGTAGAAGATAAGATGAGGGAGTCACGACTAAGATGGTATGGTCATGTGAAACGCAGATCAGTCACAGCATCTGTTAGGAGATGTGAAGCCTGTGAGTTAGCACATTTCAAGAGAGGACGAGAAAGACCTAAAAAGACTATGAGAGAAACTTTGAAGTATGATATGGTTTATCATAATCTTACAGAAGATGATGTACATGACAGATTAGAATGACGTCGTCATATTCATGTAGCCGGCCCCACTTGATGGGGTAAAGGCTTGATTTGTTATTATTGTTATTGAATTGGTCATATTGTGAAATGCAGCAATGCAAAACATGGCGGAGGAACCATTATCCCTCATATGAATTTCAGCATTCCATGTGCAGCATTGGAGCCCGTATTCAAGTTCTCTGAAGGTAAATTCTGCGCTCTTTTTTCGAAAAAGAACTACGATTCATTAAGTAAATTTTGTACACTCATATGCAAGGACCATGGCTTATGGGTTTTTTTTTTTTTTTTGGAAGTTAACATAGGAAGGATATTCCTGATTGTGAAACTGATATCCACTTGTGGCCTTCGAACAGCTCCATTGTTTCAATGTTCTTTTCCACTAGGGATAAATTCCTGCATATATCTATTCCTAATCAGAGGCTGCTTTATGCAGCTTGGGTTACATATCAAGTGATGTTTTTTTCCTTCTCAGATATGCAGAAGTTGTCAACCCTTGAAGAGCTTGAAAGACCGGATGAAAACCTTTCTTCAGTGTGGGCTTTGATGCCACCACTCTCGCCTGAACCTGCTCCCCCGAAGCATGGTTGGCATGATGTACTAATGAAAGAGGATGATGAAAAGCAAGAGAAGGGTTCTCGGTTCGCGAAGTTCATAGCTGAGAGGCCGGAGTTGTTCAAAGGACTAGGGCAACAACCAAAGATGGCGGGAAACCTTTTTCTTGATCATAGGACTCCTAGCAAGTTATGACACTAAAAGCTCGCCTCTGATTCAGTTCATTCTTCAAGGGTGCGAAGAATGTACTCAGGACAGTAATTAAGATCCGTTGTGTCTTGGCTGTTGTTTGTATCTACCTTACTGTATAGGAAGAAGTTGTAGCTTGTAATTTTATTGTAGCTCATAATGTATCAGATTTTTTAAAATTATTAAAGCCCTTCCTTTTACGCTCTAGTGTTGTTTTTAGGGAGAATTATCCAAAACTATAGTTTTTCAATAATAATTACAAATACATATAATAAGGAAAAATAATTTCAAAAATTTATAATTCATCAATTCGATCTAATCTCTAACACTATCCTCACTTCCATCTCAACTCTACCATCACTCCACCTACGTTTGAGACTTCATCGGAATCCGACCACGTCGTCGGAATCTTTATCGCAAAACCGGACACGTCGTAGGAAACATCGTCGGAATCCGACCACGTCGTCGGAACCTTCATCGGAATCCTGCAACGTCATCGAAATCTTCGTCAAAATCTGAAATAGAGCGTCCGAACAAATAAAACAGAATGGTAGTACAAGACCAAAAAAGAGCGACGGAACAAAAAAAAGAGCGACATTACGAGACCAAAACAGAGCGAGAGAACAAAAAAAACAATAGTACAAGACCAAAACAGACCATCAGAAAAAAATAATAATAATAGAGCGGCAAAATAAGACCAAAAAAAGAACGTGTAAATCACAGAGTGTACAATAAATAGCTTAGGGGGGTGAATAGGCTATGTAAAAAATTTTAACAGTTTAGTGCTGTCTGATCTTGACTTGTATGCACTATTGCTTCTGTAAACTGGCAGAAAACAGTCTGCAATCAAGACTTGAGTTCTTTGAACTTGTCTCCTTTGTGTCCAAGATTGTGATCTAACAATTCTAATTAATATAATGAAATACAGTAAAGAACACAGCAATATATATTGCTTGAGATAATCGTTGTCAAATGACAAACAAAAGCTTAGTTCAGTCTTTTCTTGGTGATCAGTATAGCCAAGCCAAGAGGAAATTTACTATCTTTTTGTTTGTGTCTTACAAAGAAACCCCTCACAAATCAACTACTTGCTAAGGGAAGAACTAGATCGTTGCATAGATCTTTTTCTAAAGACTATGCTGTAGATGTTGTTCTTGATGCAGACTAGTGAACTTTCTTCCTTTGATCTCCAATCATAGTTCTGAGAATGATTGCCAATCACTTTGAGAGAGTTTTTGTTTGTCAATGAATCTCACAATCATCGTCAACCTTCTCTGAGTTTAATCAATCCCCTTTTATAGGGCTCAGAGAATTAGAATTCGTGGCTGTACTATTTCGACGTTGACAGTTGTCTATTTGTCCCCTGTGCAAATCCTTGGTGATGTTGACAGACCTCTTACAACAGTCTTCAACATCGTACTGAGCTTCAAACCTCAAACCTTTTATATGACAGTTTTTCTGATCCTTATCCAATCATCGATGAGCTCTATTGCACCCAATCTGCTGTATTTTTGATTTGGTCTTGATTTAGAAATTTCGATCCTAAATCCTGAAACATTTATGATCTTTTGTTGTCCATGTGTAATGCCTCGATTTTTCTGACCATTTCATAGGAATCCAGATGGCATTACTACCGCTGAGTCCATGACCTCAACTAGACAAAAACTATACTTTCTAGGTTACTCATAAGAATTAAGTTAAGTTCTCTTATACATCATTTGTTTAGAAACTTTTGATGCACTCAATCATAACTCAGAATATCACCTTTGCAGGAGAATTTACATCTCTTTCTAAGATCAGAATACCTTTCACACATAAATTACATTTAACAGCAGTCTTAGGCCATACTTTTCCTCCAAGTCTTGTTCCTGTAACAAAGAGAAAAGGAAAGACACAAAAAATAGTTGTCGTAAGGTATAGAGCTCAATAACGTGTCGGTCCCCTTCCCAGGAGATGCATGAGAGGAAGAAAAAAAGAAAGGTTTGATCACTTAGATCATATATTCCAGTATCCTGGAATCAACATACCAATTAAGAGAACAGAGAGAAGAAGGTAAGAAAAGAAAAAAGGAAATGATCACTTGGATCCTTTGTTCTAACACTTTGAAACTATCATGTCAATCTGACATTTACAATTACCATCACAAGTATACCAGCGATTCACTCTAGTCACTTAAGCACATTAACATCACCTACAACACTCGAAATCACACATCAATCGATACTTCAGACATTATTAACACCATTTATTATCATCATACCCTTTCTGGTATGACAGTCAGGACCTCCATATCAAACAAACTGAGATAATGACACTGTGACACGACAGGTCCCTAGTTCAAGCCTCACGCACTACTGCACTCAACAGTTCACTCAAGGCTCTGTTATACTTATCATCATATCAATCACACAGAGACAACAGATAATAGATACCTTCAATGTTATAATTGTGCCATTGAGAGACTTATTCAATTTCATAAGCAACCTCTCTTCAGCTTTAACACAAGGGACATCAGCGAAAGGATATCAGCCAAACCGGAGCCTAGCATCTCATAAAGTGAGATACCCTCATACCAAAACGACCTCACAAGGTCGATTAAAGAATGTCATCATCAAGTCACTGTATAACACAGAGGATAGACACAACGCTCTTTGTGTTTTATACCACGGAGTTATCTCACCAATTATGGATTTAAACTCCTTTCACACATTCACCCCCATTATACCAGCAAATCAGACATAACACATGACATATATCATCTCATCACGACACACAGCAAGTGATAGGCAATAAGGTACGTCAGATACATTTTATGTCAATTTTTCAGAAACCATCACATAACAATATACGCATAGATACATTAGCATGCATCATCACAAATCACAATTCTAAACGCTACAGTCACCATTTTACGTCAACTATAATTAGTGATTATGATCAAAGATTTCAACGCATAATTATTATATTCACGGCATAATAATACGCATCGTCACACAAAATAAATATAAACGTTATCTTTTACCACAGTTCTTCATATGCACACGCTCAGCCTCGTCTTTAAGTGACAACGAGCAGCATCTCCAAATCCTATAATATAATAGGATTCACATATTAATACATTCCCTTGCGAATGTTTATTCACGTTACGAAATTAAGCATATTTGTTCGTATTTCGTGAAAAATCGTCATATTAATATTATGAGGTAATGTTGAGTTTTGTACAAGCCTTTGATAGTTATTTTGATTGTCCATAATGATGATTTTATATATTTATCATCATTAGAAGTGTTTGTGAATATTTGGAGTTGTTACGGGATCAAAACAGTTCATTCTCGGATTCTGTCCAACGTGACCATTTGAAACGTTTAAATCTATAACTTCTCGTATACAACTCCAAAAATTATTTCATAAAATTATACATAAACTAGACTCTATCTTCTTTTCATGAAACCTTACCAATAATAGCAGTTAATTAGTTTAGGTTTATATTTTCTTCTAGATCAAATAGTTTGACTTTATTTCATTAATCAGCTCATAACTCTATACATATTACTCTAAATCATGATTTGTAAATTGTTCTGAAAACTACACTTCAAAATATTTTCTTTGATATAAGACTCGTTTTTTAAATCTTACTGTGTAATTTGAGATCAAGTCACAAAGTTATCCATATAACGAACTTTTACAGATTGACATGCACACTTATTTTGATTTATATCTTAAGATTCATAACTCCAAATCATGATCTATTAACTTCATTAGAAAGTAGACATGTAACGCTTTAACATATATTAAAATCCTAATTTATCTCAGAGTCTATAATTTTGCACAAGATTTCTAATCTTCATATAATTATCACGAAACTCACCTTCACTTACCAAGTTCAATTATGATGTGTACGAGCTCCAACGAATGATGACTTAGACCATGTAAAGTGTTTGATCAATTATGATGTGTACGAGCTCCAACGAATGATGACTTAGACCATGTAAAGTGTTTGATGATGAGGCCGAGCTTTGGTCGCCTTGCTCCTCTCCATGAGTCCATGAGAATATTGAGAGCTAATCGAAGGGGAGAACGAATTGGGACAATGTTACATTGAAATAAAGTGAGAAGAGATGAAGAGAAGAGGATGTTGATAGTGGGATAGTTAGATAAAATTATAAATGTGGGAGAAGTTGAGAAAGAAGTGACCGGGGAAGTGGAAGTGGGTGAAGAGGGGGAAAAATTTTAAAAATCAAAAAGGGTATTAAGCCTCTCATATTTGTGTATTCGGGTTTAATTTTATCCATATTTAGAATATTTTTATCTCAAATTTGAAAATCAAATTTTATAATCCTGTTGTATAAATTACGACATTCAGTAATATACTATTTTTGTTAATAATTGAGAAAATAAATTATCTCAAAATTTTCGGATCTTTACAGCATGTTTATCCTAATTGTTTATCTAGAAAACGGGGGATGTGGAGCATAGTTACACTATCCGTATGAACTAATGAAAAGCAAACAAATAAGAAATATCGCCTCCTTGAACTGATAAGGACGACATTGACATCCCTTGTGGA